>JADNYI010000407.1:0-28972 GCA_015501065.1 Infundibulicybe gibba | reverse complement strand
GATCTGACCTTTATCCTTGTTTCTACTCCAAACTCGGTGATGTCCTCACACGGGCACAAGCTTCTGCTCATCGCGCCCGTCATAGAGGGCCTCCTGGGTGGCTGGTCGACTCTTCAATCAGCAACTTCTGCATATATCAGTGATTGCACATCAAGCGGTTCGCGGGCGCACATTTTTTCGCGTTTCACTGGTGTCTTTTACCTCGGGTTTAGTGTCGGTCCTACCATTGGCGGCTGGCTCATCCGAAATCCCGGCCTGTTTAACCGGCAGCCAGGCGGAAATACATCTGGCGCCCCGACGGTGACAGCGGTGTTTTGGGTGGCGGTATTTTGCTCTTTCATGAATTTTATTCTGGTGTTATTTGTATTCCCCGAGTCTCTGAATAAGGAGAGACAGGCGCGCGCCGCGGTCGAGTACAGCAAAACTTCCTCAACCAAGGGCAAAGCACGGGCTCATGACGATGAAAACGTAAGCAACGAACATGTTGAGCACCCGGATGCGCCAAGGGAGGGAATTATTCAGAGCTTTTTGAGCCCACTTGCTATATTCTTGCCTGTGACTGTGATGGATGGAACTCGTAAGCGCACTGATTGGAGCTTGACGCTACTAGCTGCTGCTTTGTTTGGGTATATGCTTTCTACGGTATGTTTTACAAACCGTGTTTACAACGAAACCTGATTAATTGCGGAATTAGGGTATTTATCAACTCAAATACTTGTATGCGGAGCACGTTTATGGGTGGGGCGCGGAACAACTCAGTTATTATATCTCCTTCATCGGGGGCGCCAGGGCCGTGTTTTTGCTCTTTCTATTGCCCAGTGCGTTTACAGACTGAACACTCGCTTCGTAATCTCATTATACGTCTGTAGCCATTATTGCCACATTCAAGCCCAAAGTACCGCAGCCTAAGAAGATGAAAAAGGTTCAGCAAAGCAAATCCGCTTCCAAGGCAAGCACCAGCACCGTCTCTGCCGCTACGGTGCCGACTGAGGATTCCAAACCGGGGTCCACCAAAGCACACCTGGCGAACGAGATTTCATTCGACCTGATGCTCACGCGCTGTTCATTTATAATTGATATTATCTCCAACACATTCGTTACACTCGCGCCCGCCCCGACGATATACAAAGCTCATAGCCTCTACACACCCGCCACGCAGGGGAATCAGCAGCGCCCAATGAATTTCCAACAGAGCCAGGCCTTATTCGTTCTTTCTACCACTCTCAGTAGCCTCGGGTCTGGTGTCGTCCCCGCGGTCCAGAGTTTGGCACTCTGCATCATTCAGATGCGAAGCTTGGGGTCCCCTGCCACCGGGTCTACCGGGTCTGGTGCTTCCCTGGAAGGTGGAACAGGGAGATTATTTGGTGCTCTGGCTGTTCTACAGGCTGTTGGGCAGATGATCCTTGGTGTGAGTCTCATTGACAGCTGACATCCGATAGAGAGACTAATCTAGCTGTCTCAAAGCCCATGCTCTTTGGACTTATATATAGCGGCACGGTCGCACAGTTCCCGAAGGCTATATTTACAACCGCGGCAGGGATACTCTTCTGTGCCCTTATCCTTGTGCTTCTCGTGCGAAGCCCAACTACACGCAGGCCGACCAAGATTGCTGGCAAGGGAAAGAAGAAGATCCGCAGCTGGGACTCCGGCAGCGAGGTGGAGCGGGGCCGCTCAAGAGTAAGCAAGGATTTAAGACGGGGATATATGGCTAGTGAGGAGCGAGCAGAGGCGACGCTACCACCGATGGCTGGTCCTTCGGGCTCATAATATGGAATTTTCGGAAACATGCAAATATTTAAATAATGTACAACAAGGTATTTAGATGATAGAGTATTGTATTTTATAAGTAACGGAATTCTAGTCTTACACTTTATTGTGCTCGAATCGTCGAACAAGTTCTAAGTCATGAATGTTTTGAATGATTGATACAACAAATGAACCTTGGGAGCAATCCATACAATGGTATCTACACTAGCAATGAACCTCCAATAGATTGTATATCCTGTACGGAAGCTTGGGTGGGTCGTCCCCGCGTGAGATGGGCCGCCAGTGGTTGTAAATGTCGGGACGACGGAGTCTCCATCAAAAACCTCGAAAGGAAATAGTATGGATGGACGCTGAAGTACCATATCCGTCAGCATGTATTTGTTTAATCACCAACAACCTACAGAAAATGACACTGGTCCAGGTAGGAGGGGCTAGTCCATCGATTACATATCATCCACACTCCATTGATAGCTTTCGAGCCCCTTGCGCTTTCGTTCGTTTTTGCTCTGGAAGAGCTTCTTTTCAAATCCATTCCCTCGGTCTGTGGTCCAAAGATTATCTCAGTGTGACTGAAGTGTCAGAGGGAAGAGTGACTAACCAACACCGTCCCACCGATACCCTGGTCGTATACCGAAACGATTTGGAGGGGGTGGAGGCCCAGAGTACTCTGGCTTGCGCGGACCTTTTGATTTTTTCTTCTGTATAGAATGTTCAGGAGCTGTTGTAGTAACCTAAATAGAAACTGACCGTCAGGAAAGCAGCGGCGGGGTCGTTCCACAGCTCCTTGGCCTTCAATTCGTCGTTGAGATCTGCGTCGTCGGCATATCTGGCGAAGGATTTCCTTTCTGCTTTTCCAGCTCCTGCCTCCGTTTTCCTGTTCCTCCTTCTGCACTAAGCCTTTCCCCCACTCCATTTTTGAGCCTCCTTCTCCTCCCGCTCACGCTTGAGGCGAGCCGCCTCTGCCCGTGCGGCCTTGGTGTCGATCTTTTTGCCTGTTGCATCACGATAAATGGTTTCCTGCGCGCGCGCAATCTCCTCTTCCGTCGCGTTGACCGTCACGTTCGCCTGGGGAAGCGCCTTCTTGAGCTGTTGCGCCGTGATCAGCCCCCCAACGAAGGGCGTCTGCTGCGAAATTTCATTGACAATCATCGGCTGCTCGTCGGCCGCGGGTGGAGGCGTCTCCTCCTTAATACCATAGCCTTCCTGCACCGTTGCCCAGCCAGAACCTTCCTCCGCCGGAGCGACCCTCCGCTTTTTGAATCCTCTGTCCGCTGCAATGACCGCTTCTGTGATATCCTCCGCCTCGTCTTTCACTTCGTCTCCCCAGCCACCGTCATCGTCGCGCACGATAGCCCCCGCTGCTGAGGCGGCAGATTGATTGGCCTTGCGTTTCTTCTTTTTCTGAGGCCCAACCGAGAGAGAATGGCGTCCGCTTTCGCTCCCGACATGTACTTTTCGGCGAGATAGGCCTTCATATTGGTAGACATTTTCGAATGAGTTCACTACCGGATCTGTAGGCCCCAAACGCTGGCGACTGGATTCTGGTCCTTGGGACAATATTTCTCAAGTCAAATAATATAATAAATGACGCGCAACGTTTCGGTTATGTACTGACAGCATCACATGACATTGATTCACCTGCCTTCAAAGTTCACCACAAACTTGCTTGGTTCTTCAACTTGCTCTTGACCACTACATACCTAGCATTGAGTATTGGCTAACTATCACCTGGTATGGCTTACCAACATTTGTAGTATCGCATTAACCGCGTTTCTGAGAGGGGTCGCGCTTGATGATGTTGTGGTTGATAATATTGCCCGGTTCTCTCCCAGTTCTCTGACGCTCGCGACCTTACGAGCCAACCAACAAATGCCACACAGAGGAAGAGGTGGGCAACTGTGGCTAGCCTTTATATTATGCCATTAGCACAACGATTTGTAGACCACAACGTACAGCATCAAATGATCAATTGTTGGTATGGGGATATTGACTGAGCGCGAAAATCGTAGTGCCTCTTTCCTCTAGCCTAGTACCGTGACAATTGGCATTGAACATGCGAGGCAGTTCATACCCAACGATGCTAATCAACCCATGGCATATCAATGCATAGCCTCCAAGCGCCGATGATAATCAGTCATCGGCAGACCAGAGGCTTGGAGCGCGTTATACGTGGCCCCCTAGCTTGTGAATGCCAGGACAGAACAGACAGAATTATTATTATTAATACGGGAACGCCAATACGACTGTAACGTAACCCGGAAGCGCGCTTATTCACGTACTGATGACTTCACGCCAGCGCCATCATCAAAATGCAGGCGTGATTCTACCAAGGCCCCAATAGTCTGGATTGTGGAGGGTTTATTAATCTGTATCCGGCCGTTGAATCTGTTACAGGGCGATTAGTTACCCAATGCATTCCCCTACTTGAATATAATATACGAACAGCACTAAAAGAGTCACTGGGTACACTTGGTGATATGTTTGTCATTCCCAAATAGAACTGTTGAGGTAACAATAAACGTACGGGGCGTGAGGATCATGTACAGCCCAAGCCAAACAGCTTGAGAGGGGGCATCAGCACTATATTATAGTTCACCACAACGAAACTAACAGCTGGATTGGTATGCCGCGAACTGTTGCGTATTATTATTATTTAATGTGCCAGAAAAGATTTTTCCACACGAACCGTGACCACAACACAGATGCGAGTACACTTCCCCATAGTAATCAGCACTGTTGTCAGGGTCGTGTCATCCAATCGCAGACACACCTCGTGGAAATTCCCGTCTCTATCCCCGTTCTCATGAGCACCGAGTGGTAATTTCCAAGAGGCAACTCACGGACTATCCGCAGCATTATCCGATTTACCAACCGTTGTGTGCTATTAAAGAAGGTCGTGAGTCCATCTCCCGAGTCCCGAATCACGAGATAATAAACCTACTCCTTCAAGCCGAGATCACGCTTCTGCACCAGGCTACAGCAGGTGGACGCTGTAATCAAGATGTCTACCCCAGCGCCTACTGAAAGGTGGGAGTAGATAAGCCAGTTCCAACTCGCCGGGAACAAGAGGGCCGCCGTTAGTCGCCGTACTTCGATCACAGAGTATACAATTCCGGATCCGAGTATAAATGTAGAGAGAGCCCATAAAATAACTGGGAATACCCAGCAGCCCGTCAGAAATCGATAGGTGTATAATGACTTTCAGAAGAGGTCAAGCCAATCCCAGGGGCGGAATGGAGTCTGTATTTACCTGGACTGAGGAACGAACGACAGCGCCCAACCCAGATGCGATAGGAAGTGTTACTGGGAACACCGTCTCCTGGATTGGCCTGGCATGGTTGATTAACACATAAACACCCGATGCCACAAGAATGAAGTGGGTGACTGCAGCTAGCCTTTATCGTACCATAAGCACAACGACTCTTGGACCAATTGGCACCACGTGAAATTACCATATAAAAAATATCTGGGCGCGTTTTCAATTACGAATAATCCCTTGCATAGGAGAGACTCACGAAAAGCTTCATGAAGAGCGGGTCCTTGTTGGGCTTGTGGAAATACCGATTGGTCTGGAGGACAAGCACCCCATGGAATAGAGCCGCCAGTATTATGCCAACCGCGAGGGGCCAAGGGTTTGCTCGTTCAAATCGGGCATAGCTAGAATGGGAGGGGCTACTAGTGTGCGATTTGCGTAAGGCGGCTGCGATGTTAAGCTGCAACATGGTGCACTGTTTTATTCATCATCATCACTGGCCTCAATCAATCAATGCTGACCAATTGTATGGCCACGCCCCGTCGAGCTCGAGCCAAGAGCTCAGGCAATCGGCCCGTGTCAGTATAATGTATCATCCTATTACAGTGAGAGCCCAGCCCTGTTGCATCAATCACTCTAGTTTACTGACAGGAGTGATACATCACGCCTATAAATATCAGCCTCCTTTTGGGGAATGGCCCATGGGCTCCACCGCTGTCTAGGGTATGCACGTGCATGCTGATTTTACCCCATGCATATTGCAGCACCCCTCCCGCCCCGTTACCGCGCCTTCGTCTCATTATAGGTGGACATCGGGAAACGAATCTTCGCACATTAGCACACCCGTTTTAGCAGGCCTATCAATACCTTACACGCCGCCGAAAGTTTGTCACATAAAACATATCAACATACTAGAATAGCTCCTTATATACATGTACTATCCACGCGAGCACGAATTTATTTTTCACCTGCATAAAATGGAGACCCCTGGCAAAGCGGCCCCCGCGCGCGATCTTGCCGGATTCTGCTGGTTGGTTTTCCGGGAAAACATACCAAAAAAAACATACCACTGGCATAGACCATTCGCACGGCCCTAACAAACGATAGCCCATACCCTCTGACCTCAAGGAAGAGCTGAAACGCGTCATTAATATTAACGGAACCCACAAATTTTTGTCATACCATTGTAGCGGCACTCCTCGGCCTTGGCACAAAAACTTGCAAAACTAAAACTGAAGTTACTTGGCGGCCCACACCCCGATTCGAGAGCTCACAGGAGCTCACCCGTGAAAGATTGTGGCATGATTACGCTAATTTTTATAAGCCAGTCGTCATAATTTATCCAATAGTGCTACCTTGGCAGTATTTACTTTGGGTTAAAGTGCGACTCAGTCCAAACAGTGTCGACCGATCGTCTGACTTTTACTCACTCTACGTCTCCTGGGCACACCATTGCCATTCCACCATACAAAATTCATCGTACCACGTCCAAACGTCGATTGGATCATATCCTAGTAACGTATCTTATTTCTTTAGCCATTATTCCATCCCCCAATGAACTAATCCCCAGCTCGACGAGGATTGCGAGTGTCAACAATCCCCGCCCAGCAGCGAAATTCCTCAACCTTGTTACCTTCGGCACTGCCGGCTCTTCTTCTCGTGCATGTACACTACCTTCAATCTCCAGACGCTACCCCCAAAGCCACCGTAAGCCAGGTGTTTCACATACACCCATGGTATATCTGACAACGGACACCTATCTCTGCGAGGCTGCGAGGCTCACGCAACGGATTCATCGACATTTGACAAGAGCGGGCGGGCTGATCCTGGTGAGCATTGTGGGCGGACCTCGCTACCAACCATTTTACAGGTATCGCATTCGACGGGCGAGAGGTGGGCAGTGCACTGCTGTGCTCAGGTTGCTTGGGATTTGGGGGTCGGCCACCGCATGGGTGCAGTATCAGGGTTAGCGGACCCCGTCAGTGCAACTGCGCGGGTGGTGTGTTGCGCCCGGTAGGCGTATAGAGGCTACTACAGTAAAAAATTCCAATCTATTTTTTCTTCTCAAATTGCGTGTGGGGACATTCTGGTGCATGCCGATAAGTCGAATTTTCGGTCATGTAAGCGCTATTTAACGAATGAGCCGGCGGCATTGTTTCCGATGGCGGCGGGCAGGGGGTAGGACGGGGCGCATTTGGTTACGGCGGGCACCGCCAGACCGCCTACTGATATGTAGGTGAGTGATATATCAGATGACTTACCAACTAGAGTGATTGATACAACAAGGCTGTGCTCCCACTGTAGCAAAGTGATACATCATCCTGCCAGCACCAGGTGATTTGGCTTGATGGATACGATACGAGGAACTCTGGTCCACGGATCGTGAATTTCGGCGAGACGAGTTTCATAAGAGGCTTATTAAGAGCTCTCCACCGGACAGAATGTGCTCGGGCATCGGCTTTCATGAACACTCCCCTGGTCGGATCAGGAGTCTTAGTGATCCGCACCTAGTCATTGAATCTGATGCAGGACGCCGGGTGATCAGCCAGTCACTTCAAATACAAATCGAAAGGTCGCCTTCGGCGACAACACCTTGCTTTTTTTAAGCTTTCATTGGCATGAATGGACTTGTCGGACGGATCGCACATTGTCGGACTGTTGATACAAGTTTGCGGGGATTTGTCTTGGACAAAGAATGGCACAGGGTTACTATATATAGGCAATTATCGACCGGGGAATGACCTTGACAAGCAAGGTGATATATATACCGTAAGAAGTATATATACCGTAAGAAGCAAGTACACTTGATTGCACTACGAGCTCTTGCAACCGGGTGAATTCGATGTTGCGAGAGAGGAGGGACGAGGGAGAACTTCTTAAACAAGAACGAGTGGTTGATTGCGAGACGTCGCGATTACAACGGTGCATTGTAGTTAATTGTCCTCAGAGAAGGAATCGTATGGTATTTGCACAAATGTTGCAATCCAGGTTTGGCTACGAAATGAAGAGAAATGAGGCCAGAATGAGCAAAGTGTGGCAGACGACAAGCGTACTTGGCCAGGCTGGTGCGGCATGTTGAGACGCGCTCGATGTTTCGTGTGGTTGCCGGAGGTCGACGCATTCCTCGCGTAAAGGGGAAACCACCCCTTCAGTACATTTAAATATTTGCGAACATAGGAGATATATAAATGCTATAGCGGGTTGTGCTGATCCACGCCAATGCGTTCCGAAATATATACCATTACACGGTTATTGATAGATGCTTCATCAGCCTCCTAGGGGAAGCGTGGATATCTGACCGCGTGCTTGGGACAGGTTCGTGTTAGTGTTATTGTCGGTGCATATGCGCACGCTTGATTCTAGAGAGAGCCCAACAGTCCGAATTGTGGATGGTTCCTCGACCCAGCGCACCCGCCCATTTAACCTTTGCGGGACGATTTATTAGTTACCCTGGCCAATCCAATGCCTACTGGATATACGCACAGTGCTAGAAGAGTTATCGGGTACACTGGATTCAATTGTGGGTGTCATCCCTGGATCGGAACCGCGGGGTGACAATGAGACGCACGAGGGGCGAGAAGCATGTACAGGCTAAGCCAAATAGCTGAGGGAAGGCATCAATCTACTATGTCATAGCCACCGCATCAAAAACTAACAAGTGTTGCAAGTCGTAAACTATCAGATTTCCCTCAGTACTACTCCATGTATTGGAAAGAATATCACACGAACCAAGATCAAGACACATAGTGCGACCACGCTATCTTGGGATCAACGGCACTGAGGTACTAATGCCACCAATTCACAAACGCACCTAGTGGCAACCCCTGTCTCTGTGCTCGTTC
This sequence comes from Infundibulicybe gibba, assembly GCA_015501065.1. NCBI lineage: Eukaryota > Fungi > Basidiomycota > Agaricomycetes > Agaricales > Omphalinaceae > Infundibulicybe > Infundibulicybe gibba. Next base: position 20,110 of record JADNYI010000407.1, on the reverse strand, counting down.
TCATGAGAACCGAAATGGTATTTCTTAGACATAACTTACGGACTATCCGCAGCATTATCCGATTCACCAGCCGTCGTGTGCTATTGAAGGTCATGATGAGTACACCCCTGAACCATGCTAGTATGAGTTCACCTCTTCAAGCCGCTATCACGCCTCTGTATTAGGTACCAGCATGTGGAAGCAGCAATCAGGATGTCTGTCGCTACTACCACCGAGAGGTAAGAACAGATGAGCCAGCTCCATCCGGTGGGGTTGCGCAGAACAGCGTCCATTAACAGCTCTGATTTGACATCACTGGTGTAGGCGATCCCAGTCCCGACAATATATGTAGACAGTGCCAGGCAAACAGCCGGGAATGCTCGGTGACCCGTCAGCTTGTAGAGTCGATAGATATATATTGACTACGGATGAAGGTCAAATTGGTCCTACTAAGCAGAGGGAATTCGATGCCCACCTGGACCGAAGATTGAATGGCGCCGCCGACACCTGCTACAGCAAGGCCCGCCTCCGGATATATCATCACCAGTATCGACTCTTCATATTCAGTAATTGCTTCGGTATGAAAGGCTGCCATAGCGAGGAAGAGGTGGATGGCCGTGGCCAGCCTTCGTAGTACCATTAGCACACAGTTTTTAGCGCGACATGAGATTACCATATAAACAAAACCTAGGCGTGTGGTGGCACTGATTACCAAGAACCCATTGCATTGTAGGGATGGGACTCACGAACAACTTTTTGAAGAGCAGGTCGTTTCCAGGCTTGCGGAAATATCGACACATCTGAACGGCAAGCACCCCATTTGCTATGCCTGCCAGTACCACCCCTATCATGATACCGTTGATAGTTTATGCTGTTGGGATGGACATGATTGGGGAGGGAAGGGCATTCATAGGTCGTTATATATTCGCACGCAAGGCTGGATGAGGTGGGCTCGAGTGTTGGGTGGTTGCGACGCCACAGTGCTGTGCGTTCTATCCGCCCTGCAGCATCGGGTAATCAATTAGACTCGATTCGCAAAGTGCAAGAACTATTTGATCGTCTCAGGTGGTTCAAGTCTAATAGGAATGGGGATTATTGTTATAAATAGATGCTTTCCCTACAGCGCAAATAATCTGAAGCTGCTGCTATTCGCTCTTTGCTCTTTTCTTGTGTCCCACCGCGATAATCAACAATGGACAGATGTTGGTACATAGCTTCTACGCATCAATGAGATAGAATGGATTGGACATTCTTCGGCCTGAGAGCTGCATTTTTGAGATTCTAGTCTTGATTATCAGTACCTACCACCAACACGAACCGTAGCATAACTTACCCGAAAACATACATACTCACGCATAACATGTTACCTGAGGGCGCATGCACCCACGCGTGACTCTAGCGAGATTTCGATAGTCTGAGTTACAGAGGATTCGGTGATCCGCGCCTGGTCATTGAATCTGTTACAGCCTTACAGGATAGTAACCAATCATCAAATGCGTTGCCTCGCCTGAATATAAACATACGCACAACGCCAAAAAAAAAAGAGTCGCCGGGTGTACGTCTGTCATTACAAAATGGAAGTTTGGGGGCGATATATAAAGTTGCGGATTATTTGGCGTGCTTGAAAAATGTTGTTACACGAACCGTGACCACGACGCAGCCTACGAGCACATCTCCCTATAATTATGATTACTGGGATGGAGTTGGCACCATCCAACCGCGGACATGATTGGATGTTTTAAGACCAGCGGTGCGGGAGGCTGCCCGGGCTCCTGAATGAGCAATGCGTTGCACATCAGTAGATATGTATCAGACGAGGATGGAGCCTGCAACGTCCAATCGACGTAATGCGAGGGAGATTATACCCAGGCAGCTTTGGCTCGTGAATGTTGACGGAGCAGGCAAGCACTAAGTAATTCCTCTTCTCAACAGCCATTTGCCTCGCGACATCATGCGCTCAAGTTGCATTTTGTGCGGCCTTTGATGCAGGGGCTGAAGCCTACGGACCTGATCCCACGCCACGAGGAAGAAGCGACCCATAGGCAACGGGGGTATGTAATGTGCCAGGAACGATCCACTGGGTCCTGTACGAACGTGCGGCTGCCAGCCCTGCTCCTATCTACTCAGTCCCAGGGAACGATCAGCCCGGCCGGACCGGAAATACGTTCATTCAATTTCGACTTGCAACAGGAAGCACAAAATATTCCGATGCTGGAGGTCAGAGTCCCACACAAGCCGGATGTCCCATTGGTTCCCCTCGGTAGAGGCGCCGATTGGGAGTCGTTGAGTCAGTGGGTTTCGTCCCAGGGAGCCGATGATCCGTGTCGCCCTTGTATGTTGGGGGACGGGCTGGGAGATGAGCCCGGGCCAAGTCCATTCCAATCGGGAACCCTGAAGGTGGCGCGTGCGCGAGGCAGGGTCAATACGCCGCTTTCGTTCCAAGAACGGCGAGTTGTGTGCGTAGGGTACATATCACTCTGGCTTCCTGGGTCCACGGGCGGGTTTGGGCGATTCAGCCTGCACTACGGCGCGCAAGCCGGACCTGTGGAGATGGCAAAAAAAAATAGCGCGTGCTCTGGCGCGCATGTACGAGCGACATGTTGGCGCGATGCCGTCGCTTAAGGAGGAAGAGCCCGACTATCGGCAGGCGAGCTCCGGCCAAAAATACCGACAAGGCCGTGTCGTGCCCGGACGCTCAAGTGAGTGTCGTAAGCGTGCTTCCAATTGGACCTGGACCCGAAGACGTGTGGCGTAGCGAGAAAGTTTACTGCTTGATTGATTGATTGGGTACTACCGGGGCGATATGGAAACGCAAGACAAGTGTTGGATGGCCTGTTGAACTGCATATTGCGTATAAGGCAATGATCGATTTGGCAGCAGCTGTCTTGGGGAGGCGAATTTGAAGCGGACATGTCCATGAGAAATGTTCAATGCTGGCTGGTGCAAGAGGATAATGGCGTTGAATGCAAACATGGTAATGATCAGCACCTGCAGGAGGATCGAGCTTAAAACGTAGAATGCCCGGAGGAGGATAGCGGGAGCTTTGTGCGAACATGGCAAAAGGGGTTGCGCTGATCGATGCCTCATGGGGGGCCACGTGGGGGTTGGTTTTGGGGAAACAAAGAGCGGAGCCTGAAAAAAGAATGAGAAATTGCATAACACGTTGTTCAGCAGGCAGACAGCCAGAGCAGCGCACTTTGCCCACCACCGCCGTTCCCAACCCCCCTCAACCCCCCCCAAGCCACCGACGTCACTTCCGTCGCGTCATGCATCAACGGCGCGTCTCACCATTGGCCATCGTGCTCCCGCATCCACAACTCCCTACTAGACGCTCCATTTCTTCCCCACACACACCCCATTCTCGCGGCTCCCCAGCCTGCTCAACCATCTTTTTGACCAACCCCAACCGCAGGAGCACAGATAGCTGGACCAGTTCCAATGGCCCCGATGACCTCGACTGCGAGTGGGCCCCAGATCACACTCTGCTCCTCTCACGCGTCAGTGTTTTGTGTTTGCCTGTTTTCTTTCCTCATGACCGTTCCAGACACTCGATGCACTTCCTGCCCACCTCGTGACCCCGTTCAACGGCCCGATCCCGCCCTCCAATCTTCTCGACAAGATCGCCCGGGGCGTGTCTCAGGCCAAACCGGACTGGCCCCATTCCCTGCGCGCGACCCGCGTCAAACTCATCGAGCTCGCCCGCACCCGCGCCAAGGACGACGCGTGCAGCATTGCTGAAGAGGACCCCGACGACGGCCCTTACGGCGGACTCGGCCATGGCCCTAAGCGTCCGCTCTACAGGCAGTCGAGCATGGACTTTATCAACACCGTCGGCAAAGACACCGACGCCATCGCCCGTCTGTCCACCCGGCTCCAGTACCACCCCTACTCCCGCACCCCCCGCACCCCACTCCGCCGCTCCCAGTCCCCGCCCGTAGCTCCACATCCCGTCCCTCATCAATCCCTCTACCCCCAGCTCATCCACCCTCAACTCCCTCTCCACCCGTCTCAGCTCTGTGCACCGTGACCGCGTGCTCCGTCGCTCCGCCTCTACCCTCTCCAACTCAAGCATCACCTCTAGTCTTGCTAGTGGCACCCCTGCCCTTGACCCCCGCGTCCAACGCGTCCGCCACGCCCACCCAGAAGCTTTCTGCACTCCACCTCCACCCGCCACAGGCTACAAACGCGCCCCGTCCTTTGGTGCCCTTGCCCAGGAGGCTCGCGAGCAGCAGCACGTTCGCACACCTTCATACCCCTCCTCCGACGAAGAAGAAAAAATCCGTGCAAAGAGTGCCAAGAAGCCGCGTCAAAGCAAGCCCGAGAAAAAACCCAAGTCTGCGCCCACCCCGCCCCGCCGCCGTTCGAGAGCCCCACCAAGCCCACGCGCAGGGCGCATGAACCCGCAGCGCAACCCCAGCATGTTTGGTGCAGAGCTGCCACAACTCCCTGAGCCAAGCCCCCACTTGCGTCCTAAACAAAAGCAGGGCCGCCGTCTCACCGACTCACCTGCCCTCGCCCCGCTACTAGTGTCGTCTCCGGCTCCAAGCCCTCCAGAGACAACCGGCAACACAAGGAAAACCGCGCACGCTTAGGAGGGTTCGCAGACTGGCACCCGCGCGGCGCATCGAGTTTGGTGCCTCGGAGGCAACGCCGAGCGTGGAGGAGAGAGAAGCGGGCGGGCTGGGGAGCGCGTTCGTGCTGTGCTAGGAGTTGGATGCTGCTCTGTTGCTGCATACGCTCATTCGTGTTTCGTGTTTTCGTCTCATTGCATTGCTCGCAGGATATTCTACTGCGCCCACAGTCCCTTCACCCACTCACCCGCTCATTGACTACTGATTGACCATGTGTACTCTGTACCACGCACTCTCGTTTCTTTCTCTCATCTACCATCGCCCACATTCCTTGGATTTCATAACTGCCCCACAGCATGTGCTCTCATCTCACGCTCTCCTCTGCTTATTCTATTCAATACTAGATGTCGAACTGGCTTCCTGCATCGCCCACTAGCTTCCTTCCTTCCTTCTTTCTTGTTTATCGCCTTTTTTTTCGTATCTGAATCGCAGCTAAAGTCATCCATGTACTACATATTGTGCACAAATGCATCCCAGTGAACATACTGATGCAGGTTCCCCCTTGCACCCGTCGACCCCAAATATCAACGGGAGTCGGCTCTGGCCAGGGTGATCACATACCGACACCAATATAATATTCAATGACACACTTATAGTCTTGATTTGGTGAGAGGATCTGAGTTACCCCCGAAGTCACCGTGGAAGTGGAGCTGGCTGCCACCAAACACAAATGCATCTAAAGTTGCTCAGTGCAGCCAGAAGCGACGTCGGTTGGTGGGAGCCGCTGGGAAGAACACGGGGCTTCGGTGGGGTCTTGAGGTGATGTGATAACTTGCAAACGACTAGAGCCTAGGCCTCAAGCTGGGCCGCACCGCTGTCTCTATGTTGATGATGCTGGAAAAGCTCAGCTTGGCTCAGAGGCTCGTCCAAATAGCTGGAGACTGATTGCCATCGCGACCCGCCAGGTGGGAGAGCTGGCTTTGGTAGAAATTTTGCTATTCTTGCGCAATAGGTGGTGGATCGTGAATGGTGATTGGGTATACAATATACAAGTGCAGCGAGATTGGTATCCAAGTACAACACAATAGACGCTATAACAATACCCCAGCTCTAGAGTACATTAGATTTTCGGCGGTGCCCGGCGCTCAGCACGACGGGGGCGCAGCGAGGCACACCTCCCACACACCCGGCACACGTGTGCGCACGAGCCCCACAAACCGGGTGCGTGCGCCGAGAAAATCCACGCGGCGTACACCCCCTCCAACTCGCGCCCATGCCCGGCGCCTCCCGCCCGTGCCGCCCGCGCACGGAATGCCTCTGCCGCGCCCTCCTGCGCCGCCCGCGCAAACCCTGCAAATTCCGCCGCGCACACGGGGGTGCGGAGCAGCGCGTGCACGCCTGCCAGAACAACGCCCAGCGTCACCCCCGCGGGGCAGTTGAGGGCGTGCGCCCATTCTTTGGGAGCCACCGTGGTAGCGCAAGAACTAGCCGCTGTGTTGGTGGGTAGTGCGCGGGATCTGCTGGTGACACGGGTGGGGCGCGCGGGTGCGGGGCGAATGTGATGTGTTGTGGTGGGAGGGAGACGTCAAATGTCAGCCGTGGGCGGCCAGCGGGGTTGTATTCAAGTACCGGGTGCATGCCTAGGGTGCATATGTAAGCATCAGATCGGGGCTGGGTGGATGGGGCACGTGGACGTACTATCTGCGGGAGGCAGGGGGACCGTCGGTATGTATGGGGCGTTGGGGGAGAAACCCCGTTTGTCCTCAGAGGACGCGTGTCGGTGCCACGTGGGCGAGGGTAGGGTCGAGGACTGAGGCGAAGGAGGTGTGCCCCAGCTGCTGCTTGGGGATACGCTAGCCGTGTAGTGTGTAGGCATTCTGTGAGTGAATTGGTGGAGGGCTGATGTGCGGGGGCGCAGTGATTTGTCGAGTCAATCGGCGGACTCTTATACCCTGGGGGCGGACTGCCCTTCTGGGCCCTGGGTAGCGGGCTCGCGAGCCAAAATAGGGTATAGCGGGAAAGGGTCCTGTCAGCTGGTACCCTTGGCGCGCCCAATATGCCCGAAAAAGGAATATGGCGGCGCAGATTGTGGGTTAGAGCCGTGCTGGCGGTGTGGGTGTTATCGATGGAAGCAGGGAAACAGCATGTCAAACGCATTACTCGCTTCTCTGTGACTGCGCCGTGGACGTCGCATTTCCATATCGGTACTAGTACTGGTACATAGCACGCACTAGCTTCGGGGTTATTCACATCAGACAGATGTCCGCATAATGTCTAATCTTAAACCAACGCCATGACCGCCACATCCACAAAGTCTTCCACGTGAAATCCCCCAGTAGGCGCCTTGATTACACCAGCTTGCTCTAGCACCCTGTGCCCCGTCAGTACGCCCACAAATATACAAGGTTGCTGCACACCTGAGGGTATCTGCGATCACGGCACCTGGGATCGCTGCGCTCTGCGGCGGGTAGGACACTGTTTTGAGCCAGGCCTGCCCAGCACACGTTAGCTGGAGGGAGGAGCTGGAGCTGGGGAGCGTACCTCAATGTCTGCCACAGGGTATCCAAAAGTGCCCTTGATATACTCGACGCTGGGTCCCGCCCGTGCATCTTCCGCGCCAAAGGCACGCGTGTACTCATCGAGGGAGTGCAAGAAGGCGCGCACGGCGGCCGGCGGGGCGCGTGCTGTGTCGGTGTGTGCGGCGATCAGCCATGAGGGCCATGGCGTGGGCACAGATCCGATCTGCATTTCAAATATCGCTTATCAGTTGTAGGTCCATGAAGAAGGAAGGGCGGGGCACTTGCGAAGCGCACGACACCTGCATCCGCGAACGGCTTGGTTGTGAACCATTCCCACATGAAAGCGCTCGTCGTCCCTGCGTTCACCGAATCGATTAAGCCGTGGATATCGTTGTTCGCTGCGCCCGTTGCCGTCAGTTCGTCTGTTTGAGACAGGGAAAACGCACCTTGGAACTCGAGCGCTTTCGTAGGCCAGCCCTGCTGCAGTGCCATCACATATGCCATCGTCTGGCTCCCACTGTCCCAGACGATCAGATTATCGACATCATCATCAGTTGAGTAGGGTGGTTGACCTGCCGGGACGCGAGATCCCGAGCGTCGTGCCCTGCAGATCGGCGATAGCGCCGTATTTGGAACCTGCGCCTGTGATCACAGCCCTGCAATGCGCCCATTCATTAGGGGGTATTACGTAGTTCATTTCCGGGGGGCGCGCACCAATTCAGGGGGGTCGCGACGAAGCTCCCGACGAGGCGGTACGCTGTCGACCCATTTGCGAGCCCGGAGATTAGCGGGTCTGTGAGAGCGCTGAGGCGCCAGGTGAGGGCATGGAGCTAGAAAGGGAGAGCAGAGCGCACATGGCGATGTCGATTTCGTCATTCGTGAGCCGGGAGATAAGCTGTCCGGTTCCGCCTGTCCACCCGGTGGGTGAGTGTGATAATGTGATGCAAGGAAATAAGGCGCACTGGGGCATTCTACGAGGGTGAATGTCTCTCCCTTGTCTGCGGCTGCGAATTGTAGCAGCGGGGACGAAAAGTGTTCTCGGACTGGGTGCAATAGTTGTCTAAAGTTCTGTAGTTCAAGTGGGCGACGCACCGTATCCAACTCGGAGTGGCATTCTTGAATCTTTACTGGTTGTATTTGGGAACAGTACGTTGGGTGAGAGCAGCTGTGCAGCCGGTCGAACCCGCTTGGAGGTCCATGCGCACCCATGATTGATTTGCGAGCAAAATATTGTTGGTGCCAAATGAGTACTGCGGCCCGTAATCCCGGTCACTATGTCACAGCACGTGGGCGTTATCTCATCACACTCAGCATCATTCGCAACAGTTACACAGTGCACAGTGCACACTAGGGTACGGGGATTTGGTGAGAAGTTAAGAACACCTGTTAATAACACGTGATTAATTACCGGTTAATTACCAATTTTTGGACCAACCCAGAATTTTGGTGGGTAATAACACGGCACGTGATATCAACGCCCAACAGTTTGCCCTTACATAGGCTACCATTAAGATGCCCGCAAAAGGCACTGGCCTCAACTTGATCTACAGGAACAGTCTCGGGGCTCTTTCCCAGTTGTTTTGCGATGCCATTGGTGCAATTGGGGGCTGGAGGAAAAAATCAAAAAATCGCAGCAAAAATATCACGTGATTGGGTCACGTGCGGGTATTAATTGCAGTTAATATCCCAAGGGTGTAACCAACCGCTGGGGGGTGGGGTGTTTAACCCAGTTACTAACCCCCAAAAGCAGTTAATCCCCGAACCCTAGTGCACACCACGCGCAAAACAATGTCTTGTCCATCCAAAGCCGTGTCGCTCACACTTCTGGAGAGCTATTTCTCCACAGTGACAACGCTGCGTGAGTATTTGCACGCGATCCTGCTATTGCACTCCGCTGAGGGCGGGGAGGAGCCCGAGTATATTCCGCGTGAAACTGACGGCATCCTGTATCGCGAGCTTGTCGATGGCTCATATGTGTGCACTACCGGCATGCAGGAGGGAGGAGGATACGTGTGTTTCCAGCCATGACGACAATGTCTGAGGTGTGCCTCGTCCTCGTTTGTACAGTGAAGTCGATACTGAGCGGTGCGCTAGGTTATCGACAGGGCGCAGGAGAGGCTTATGCGGCCCAAGGCCCGCAAGAATGTGCTCACCACCGGGTATCGCCGGGTTTGTCCCCACTCCCTTTCATGCACGGGTGCTGACCTGATGTGCTGCAGGCCCAGGACGGCGACCCCGGGCGGCGCGGCACAGCACGGATGGGTATCACAAATTACTTTGTCAACACTCTCGTCACCGCGCTGCAGGCCCCCACATGGGACACGCTCCTTTACCGGTACGTGCTTCTCGCGCTCTTTCGTTGCATTTGATCTGATACTGCTTAGCATCGGTGTGGACGCGATGATGCACCTGCTCACAGAGACGTCGGTTTTTGTTGCGCTCCCAAATGGGTGCCTCTGCCAGGTGACAGGCGAGCCCATCCTGTACATGGCGCCGCGTCTCCGCTCGAGGCCTGCACCTGCTGTCCCAGTGGATGGCATGTCTACCGAGTCGAGGAAACGCGCACTCCCGGGCCCGCAGGATCATGGCGAACGACCCTCCAAACGTGTAAAGTTGGATCGCGAGGCGGCTGAGCTCGTTCTCGTGAAACCAGCGTGGGTATATATCACTGCACATGTTTTTATAATTCACATTTACATTGTGGTAGGACGCCCCCCGCTGAGATCAGTTTATTCCGACCCAAAATATTCTACGCTCGCCCTGCGCGTCTTTTAGGCACCGGTAGGATGCGGCTCGTCGTCGGGCTGCATCCCAAACGTGTGTCCCGTTCCCTTCCCAGCACCCACTCGCCTGATATACCTCATGCAGACATCCTGAACAAGCTCGCACCGCCCACGCACCATGACCAGCCTAAAGTCAATTTGGACGACTATACAGACCCCGATGTGGGCGCACAAGCAGCCAACACGCGGCACCTCTCCAAGTACGTGTTCCCGCGACAATATGGGTTGCGTAGCCCTTTCCAAGGCGGGAGTACGGCAGCTCCATCTGCGGACTACGGCGACCGCGAGGCAGAACTCAAGGTATCGCTGCAACCCGCTTCTTTGAGCTCACACTGACTCTTCGGCCCAGATGAAGGGTCGCTGTAAGACGCCGAAGCGGCTGAAGCCTGTGCTGCCGCTGCTGGATAAGATGCTCTGGCGCCATAAGAAGTGTGGGTATATGCCGTTGAGAGATCTAGCCTGTCCCTCCAAGGTGCGTGGTGCACGTCTTGACAGGAGGGGGGGCTGAGAAATACTAGCTCGTCGCGCCTGGGCGTAAGGAGCTGGATAGTACGACAATCTTGGTATTCCCTATTTCTTGTCTTTTAAGCCAATGTTTGTGATGACGGTACCTATGTAGGAAATGATGTCCGAGCGGAGCATCGAGCTGCGCTCACAGCTCTCCTCCGGCGCGCTGAACACATCTGGGTCCTTCACGAACTCTTCCGTCTTCATATCCCAGTCCGAGCGCCCGAAGCCACGCTTCGTTGAGTTCGCGTGTTCATATACAGAGGTCCGGCTGCGCGCATGTGTGGTTAGATTCAGCTAACTCTCGGATAATTTTGCTGTAGGTATTTCGTTACGTTGCGCTAGTGACAGACGCGGTGATCCCCAAATCCTTCTGGGGAACACGCGCGAACCTGAAACTCATCCTAAAATGTGAGCCTCTCCCCCACCTTCCCCCGGCGTTGCTCAGCTATCTTTCGTGCAGATGTGAAAACCTTCATCACCTGCAGGCGTTACGAGACCCTCACCCTGCATTCTGTGCTGCAAGGATTCAGCACATCCGCTTGCGACTGGCTCATGCCCGCGGGCCGCGCCTTCACACAAACCAGAGTCTCGGTGTCCGACGCGCTGAAGCGGCGCGAGCTCCTCGAGGAGTTCGTATTCTGGTATTTCGACTCGTTCTTGATGTCGCTGCTCAAGGTGTGTCATGACCCCCTTGTCCGGAGCCGGGCTCAGTGCGCGCAGACGACCTTCTATGTCACAGAATCTTCGGCATTCCGGAATCAGGTGCTGTACTTCCGGCAAGATGACTGGGTGGCGCTATGCGCCCCGCTGATTGACCGCCTGACGGACAACACCTTTCAGAAGATGACCCAGGTACGCAAGCTTCACGTGTCTCCGGGCGCTGCTAAATATTGGGTAGGAGGAGGCGGACGAGGTACTACGCCAGCGCAAGCTAGGGTTCGCGTTTGTGCGTCTGCTGCCCAAGGAGACGGGCGTGAGACCGATTGTGAACCTGAGGTGGAGAAAGGCCGGCCAACAAGCGAGTGCCCTGCCCTGAACCATCTCCAGTTCAATCTGACCTTCTGATAGGGCGGTCCTACTGAGCAGTCGATCAATCAGATTCTTCAAGCCGCTTTTCAGATCCTGAACTACGAGCGGGTGGGTCTGGGTTTTTCGGGATGAGTCGGCATTGAGCATTTGCATTTGTAGCAAACGCGGGCGCACCTGCTGGGCGCGTCGGTGTTCAGCGCAGACGACGTCTATGCGGGCCTCAAGGGTCTCAAGACGCGCTTGCGGCAAGACTACCCTGCAGTATTGTGTGTTCTTCTATTACCCATTAAGTGGTCTTAACTGTTAACTGGATGTAGCCCGAAGTTGTATTTCGTGAAGGTGGATGTGCAAGCATGCTTCGACACGATTGAGCAGTCTAAGCTGTTGCAGATCCTGCGGGAACTGGTGTCCGAGGTGCGTAGTTAGGTATTCCTAACCATATTCAATTGTGAACACTCTCGTCCAGGACGCGTATGTCATCAAGCGATTCGGACAAGTATCCATGTCTACTGGTCGGATACGGCGCAAGTATGTCAAAAAAGCGGTCACAGAAGGTCCGCCATCCACTGGCATCATCCTCCATAGTTGATTGGGTTGCAGATGACGAGCCACACTTCCTGCAATACGCATCCGAGCTCGCTCAAGCGCTGCGGAATACTATATTCGTCGACCAAGTAAGAACAACGTTCGCCGACCCACATGCACTACTCACACCCGTAGGTGGTCTACCCGTTCGCAAAAAAACAGGATATTCTGCACCTCCTCGAGTCCCACATAACTGAGAACATCGTCAAGGTATTTCTTTTCTTGTCTCCCTCAACTGACCCAATTGTGCGCATGTACTAGATTGGCCCGAACTACTTCCGCCAGGTTGTCGGGATCCCGCAGGGCTCCATCCTGTCCTCGCTCCTATGCTCCTTTTTCTACGGAGACCTTGAAGGCCGACTTTCCCACTTCCGGGACGACCCGCATAGTGTGAGTGGTTCAACTAGCTGCTCTACGCTGTAGGGTCAGCCCTAACGACGGAGGCAGGTTATGTTGCGGTTCATTGATGACTATCTGTTCGTGACGACCAGTTTGGAGAAGGCGAGAGGGTTTTTGGATATTATGAATAAAGGTAGAGGGCCAATGTGGGCGTGAACCGCCATGCGTTTCTGATTTGAGTTAAAGGACACCCGGAATATGGTTGCTTCATCTCGAAGGAAAAAACGTTCACGAATTTCGACTATGACGCGCAGATCTCGAATGTGACTGAACCTCAGCAGAGATGTGCGTCCTCCCCTCTCAAATGAATCTACATATGTAATTGGAATGGCGATTGTAGCTTTCTTGTGGTGTGGTTATGCAATTAACATGTCAGACCTATCGGTGTCTGTAGATTATACCAGGTACCGGGGTGCCTGTAGGTTTTTCCTTCATTTAATTTTAGAATGCCTAGTCTTACTATATTACAGCGCTGCGGAATTCGCTAACAGTGGCCCGAGGGTCCCGACCCGGGGCTGCTTTTGTAGCAAAAGTGCTCCAGTAAGTGTTCATCTTGCTCCCCGCTGAGAGCTATCTGATCATCATTAGACACTCAAAAGCCCGTAGCCATATGATCTACACCGACACGATGCTAAATACCATGCACGGGGTTTACCTCAACATCTATCAAAATTTTATACTGTCCGCCATGAAAACGCATGGATACCTCAGCGACTGGGGCCCAGCGGGGACCAAGAACGTCCGCTTCATCTACGGTGAGACCAACGCGATCTTCCTGCCATAGCTGACGAAGAATGTAGAAACAATATGCAAAATGTTCATACACACATTTGCTTCCATTCGCAGCAAGAGCTCTTGTAAGCGGGATGGGTCAAACCTCTTCCCGGGGAGGGTCCAGAAACCCGCGGTCGCCTGGTACGTCGATCAGCTACGTGGGCAGCGAGAGTGTTCACCGGAGACCCAGGCTTGGTACCCACGCGTTTCACGCGGTCTTCTCGCAGAAGCCTCGGCGCCATTCGCTCCTCATAAAATTGCTAAGCAAAGAGTTGTCTCGTCCCAGGTCTAACCGGTACAAGAGCCGATTCCGTGCATTGGTCAAGGAAGGAATGATGGCGTTCTCTGGGATGGCGTATTGAGTAAGCATGTGTTAGCGGCCGGGTACCTCGGGATACAGGGACGCGCTAAGTTGCCGAACACGTATTGCTAATCACACTCCCCCCGGTCACCACAAATCTGTATGACGTTACCCACCTTTATCAAGTGCTCTGTTGGCTCACAAATCTTACGACGTCTCTCTGAATTTCCTTGTGCATACTACTCGCATAACTTATCCATACACTCTACACCACCCTACCGCCGTTTTACACATACTTCAAGCATGTCGGGCTTCTATTCCCTGAAAGCAGAACTTCCGAGTGGGAAAACATATGATTTTGCAGAACTGGAGGGAAAGACCGTGCTCATCGTCAATGTAGCTTCCGGGTGGTGTGTAGCGCGCAGATAACAATACTTCCTGTCTGAACATGTTCCCAGTGGCTTCACTCCCCAATACACAGGTTGAGTTCAGCGGCCGGTCCATTATTATGTGTGCTTATATCAGCCAGGCTTGCAAAAACTGTACGAGAAATACAAAGAACAGGGCCTTGTCGTACTTGGATTTCCATGCAACCAAGTGAGGACTACTCTGATGACACTGCCCCGCAACTAAATCTGTTGGGTAGTTTGGCGGACAAGAGCCCAAGAATGATACCGAAATCGCCGAATTCTGTACAGTGAACCACGGCGTCACGTTCCCGCTCATGAAGAAGTCCGACGTCAACGGAGACAGTACGAACGAAGTCTTCAAATGGTTGAAGAACGAGAAGTCGGGCCTCCTGGGGCTTACACGTATCAAGGTGAGTCACGTCGTCCACACTCTTTGGGCAGAAATCTAAACGCAAAACCCAGTGGAATTTCGAGAAATTTTTAGTTGACAAGAAGGGGAATGTAATCAATAGATGGGCATCCACAACCACCCCAGAGGCAATTGGCGCGGAAATTGCAAAGATCATTTGACTGCAGGATGGGCCAGAACTTCTTGCTCGCCCACCATTCAAATTATAAACGGTTCGTGATGTGTAAATAGTCTGTGCAATGATCAATCAATTGGGAACCGCGGGTTGGCATCAGCATTGGCATCAAGAGCGGACATTGGCCAGCATACTGAGTTTGCGTTCTGGGTCATTGGCGTCTCGATTCATCCGATTAATTTCTCTTGAAGTTGAGACTGATTCGAGTCTAGTATAGTTTCATAATTACAACAGCGGGAACTCCGAGTCGGCAAGGATATACTTTGGACCTCCAAGAGCATCTGACCACCTGGTACTAGGTAGGTACCACTGCGAGAATAAAACACACCAACTAATGCTACAGCTCTGCCAAAGTCACCTTGCACCTCCTTTGTGTCAACATCCAACAATCTTGGAACCAACCCGCGAAATTCACTCCTCATCTGCTCCGGTCATGTCTGTTTCAAGCATGCAAATCCTCGACGCCCTTGAGGTCGGTGCCATACTGATAGCCCTATTGAATGGAGTGCTCAGTGCGCTTCAAAGTTCAGTTCAATCAATATGTCCCTAGCCAATAAATCACATGTCTCTTCTTTTTGTTGGAGAGAGATCGGTAGACTCGTCCCCATCCGAGTGGGTACGGTTGGCGAGCACATTTGCGAAGGCCACTTTTTTTTGACGAAGTCAACACACCAAAAGTAGCGGGGAAATTTACTTCCCGCCAAAGACGGCCCCCAGTCCTCTCACGCTCAACCTTTTTGCCTATGTAATTATGTGGTCTCATGTGCACACCCTCAGCCTGCCCCCGCGACTCGCTGCCATCAAGGCATAGACACCCTGCGCATAGCATCCTGAAGACACCCCGATTAGCATGGATTTGACCTTTAGTCATACTCCCGGGGCCTACTTCTAACACGTGCATATTACAAGGCACATCAATCTTCCTCCGACGAAACCCGCTTGTTTGGTGAAAAACATCTCATTGAGACCCCGGTGCCTGGATGGGAAGCTCAAGTTCGGATGCCCCGAGGTGCATCAATGGGGCACTCGGTCTGTGTGGGCTTAGCAAGTTATCAGACATGGGTTACCGGTGATTGGAAGCTTGGCAAGCTGCGAGGATTATGAATGTTCGTACCTCCATCGCAGGTCATGTTCCCGACCGGGCTGATCGTTTCCTTGATAGGAGAGATGAACACGTTTTTAAATACTTTGTTAGGTTTGGTTCTCGGGTCTAGCACGTTGCCTCATCCAGCGCGCATTTACATTGCGGGCCATTACCACAGTGTTTCAGGTTTAGTGTATACTATCCAACTGGGGAACAATTTCGCTGGGTTGGCATTGGACTCGTGCTTATGGGTGGTAGGCTCATTTATGCCGCCCGGCTTCGTCGTCCGTCTCGTCGGCACTTATAAACCGACATGGCCCGGCCGAATATTGTGTTTGTATCAATGATTATCGCGTGCTACCAACACGCTACAGATCAATGGTCGTTGTGCCTCGTACCAGATCGATCTCTATGGCAGAACCCAACTAAAAATCCCGGGTGAGGCGACTGCTATGTCAGCATGTTCGCATATTTCACAACCATGTCGTCTGGTGGGCCCGAAACACTAGGGTATTCACATCAATTAACACATATGCAGGAACTCAACACACATCACCCACAACACTAAACTATCAGATATCAGATATTATTACGATGGTGGGATACAGCTTTTCAGCCACCACACACACGTCTTGTATATCAGTATCCGGCGACTCTTGTATCAGCCTGTGAAATTTGCCCCTCTGCCATGGTCATGTCCATTTCAAGCGCACAAGCCTTTACCTCTCTTGAGGTTGGTGTCATACTGGCGGCCCTATTGAACGGGGTGCTCGCCCTCCAGCTCAATCGATATATCCGCAAGCCTGCCAAGGACCCACGCTTCATGAAGCTGTTCGTGAGTTGCAAGCCTCTCGTCTATATAGGGGAATGCGTAACCATGATCTAGATAATTTTTATATGGTATTTTGTGTGCTTGTGGCGGTCCCGCGGTCCCATTGCACTAATATGTTGCGATAGGCTCGTCACCGTCGCTGACCTTTTTCTCGCCGCATCGGCTCTTCATATCTTGACGATTACCAACCATGGAAGGCCGATTCTTGAGACAGTGTTCCCGTTGGTGCTCCCTGTGGCATCTAGCCTTGGAATTGTCGTGTGTGCTTCAGTTCAGGTAAATATAATTTTGCTCCTGCTCATGGGACCGTGCCGCTTGACCTCACCGGCAGTCTATATACGCCTATCGACTCTACCAACTGACTGGTCACTGGGCGTTCCCAGCCGTCTGCTGGACGCTCTCCGTATATATGCTCGGATCCGGGATTGCGTACTCTATCGTTGAAACGCGGATGTTAACGGCGGCCCTCCTGTTTACCACCAGATGGAACTGGCTATTTTATTCCCACTTTTCGGCAGCGACTGCGGCAGATATCTTGATTGCAACATCCACATGCTGGAGCCTGGCGCAGAAGCGCGGTCATGGCTTAAAGAGGTATGTTCTAGCCTGGTTCCGGGGGTGGGCTCATGGATTCTTCGGTAGCACACGACTGCTTATGAATCGGATAATGCTACGGATAGTCCGTGAGTTGGCGCTTGGAAATTGTTGGTTTGGTGCTCATGCGATCGACCGCTCCAGAGACTGGGATTGCTACGAGGTATGTCTGCAAGCGGGTGGTATCCATTCTGGCGCTTATTCTAGGGAAGTGTGGTCGCGGTTTGTATCCTGATTATGGTTTGTGTGGCAGCAGCTTTTCCTATACGTTGAGCGCTCAATTAATATCCAACAGTTTGCGGTCTGTCAACCTAGCAGTTAGTCTGACTGTTGTTGCCACAGCAGAGTGAATTGACCCCCCTCTCTTATACAGATGCTTGGCTTGGGTTATATATACCCCTTACACCCCGTACGTCCCGTTGTCACCCCCACCTCACGATTGCTAATTTGAGATGACAATCTTACATTCGATAGTGTACCCAATAACTCTTTTGGCGCTGTGCGTATATTACCAAAGTGCGAAACTTGTGGGTAACTTCTGATCACTTACATGAAAGATTCAATGGCCGAGTCCGGATCCGGAAAGAAATCACCACAATTCAGACCGTAGAAACCCCGGTGGAATTGCAGTGCATACACTCTGAAGCCGCTGGCGTGAAGTCCCCGGTGTGGCGTGAATAAGCATAGCACGCTTCCAGGTTACATTGAGCAGCATGGCAGTTGGTGTTGGTAGTCATGTATGCCAGCGGGTAAATAAAGAACAAGGTTTCCAACATACAGTCGAGCTTGTGGTTAAGGATAGGTGTCGGTGGACAGTTTTGGCTATGCATAACCACAAGTTATGCATATGCAAAGACTCAATATTTTCAGCCGGAAAATGACTTCAATATTACATAAAGTAGAACTATTGTAGGCCTATTATAAGTTATAACTAAAGTAGAATGTGAATTTCACCGAAATTAATGGTTTCCATGTTGAAGTATTTTTTGTTGGCAATGCCAATTTCTTTTTTGGTGTCAGGAGCCTTTTGATGTGCGGGACAAGGTTTGGTGAGGGTGAACGTGAATAAGACCAATCGATATCTTTGGCATCTTTGAGTAATCTCAGAATTTTGCACAGGTCTGAGCATGTGTGCATGCAAAATAAATAGAATTTGATAGATCGTAGGGTCATTTTATCCATTTCAGGTACTTGTTGTGAAGCATATTACCGCATTTTGGGCCCCAAAAATGTTATGCATTATGCTTAATCACAGTTATGCTTAACGCTCTAGTAATTTACTGACTACCAAGTTGGTGGACGATTTTGGCCATGCATAATTAGAGGTTATCCTTAATGATAGTTCCTTAAGCACAGGTTTGACTGTACTCGATTGTCACAAAGCTGAATGATCGGACAATCCATCCTGTCGGTTTGCCGGCCGGGCCCACGGCACGTCCTCTAGCAGTCTAACGGTTAACCCATGGACTGGGTGGCTGATTACTATCAACCTTCATCGGTGCGTGGAGCTTTAGTGGAGGCTATACATCAATGTGCTACAAGTCGGTCATTTGATGCTCCAGGACGAATAAAATGCACGAGCTCCGCAACGTTTCGCAGCCACCCACACTCATACCCGCCCCTCCTTAGCCTTGCGCATTAACATCTAGCCTTAGCGACTTTTGAACTGACACGCAAAGGTAGCCCTTGCGGTCATGTCCGTTTCAAGCACACAAATCGTTGGCGCCTTGGAAGTGGGGATCATACTGGCAGCCCTATCAAATGGGGTACTCGCCCATCAGATAAGCCGGTATTTCCGCAAGCCTGGAAACGATCCACTCTCCAAGAAGCTGCTCGTGAGTTCCCTGCCTATCCAGGGGATAATAAGTTGAAATTACGCATCTAGATTTCGTTTATATGGTAATTTCTCGCCTTGCTAGTTGATCTATAGATTGTCGTACTGATGGTGCAGTATAAAGCCTAGCCACAGTCACCCACCTCTTCCTTAGTGTGGCATCCTTTCATATCGTAGCAATTACCGATTATAACAGGCCAATCCTAGGGATGGTGCCCCCAGTCCGGGTCCTCTCTTCCATAACGGTTCTCGGCGCCGTCGTTCATTCTTCAGTCCAGGTAAATGGCAAATTCCCTCCGCTTAGCAGGATCAATTTGACCTCCATCCGTAGTTAATATACACCTATCGACTCTACAAACTATCGGGTTATTGGGTGTTCCCAGCCGTCTTCTTGGCACTCTCCGCATACTATCTAGGGTCTGGGATTGCTTACACCACTATTGAATTGAAGTTGTTGGTGGATTCCCCAGGCCAGCTATCCACTACCAATTGGAATTGGCTTGCCTGTTCTCACTTCTCGATGGTTGCTGGGATAGATGTTCTGATTGCTGTTTCCACATGCTGGTATCTGGTGCGGAAGCGCAATAGTGGCTTGAAGAGGTGAACTTATACTAGCATGATTTGGGAGGCGTACTCAACATGTCCTTCAACAGCACACGACGGTTAGTGAATCGGATAATATTGCGAATAGTCCGTGAGTTGTGTCTAGGAACGACTGTTTTAGTTCTCATGAGAGTGGCCAGAGACAGGGGTTGCTACCAGGTGTGTTTGTGAACTGATGGCGCCAATATCCCAGTGTTGTTGACCCCCCGGGGATAGTGTGCTTGCACTGTGTGTCTTGATCTTGGTCCGTATGGTATTCTTTCCAACACATCGAACAGTACTGAGGGAAATTCAATAGTTTGTGGCTTCTCATAGCTGTTAGTTTTGGGTATGGTGAACGTAATGTAGTAAGCTAACTCTCTCCCTCAGCGGCTTGGCTTGGCCCGTACCTAGTTCTTACCCCTCGTATGTTTCATTTTCGCCCCCACGGTTCAGATCTGGGAGATGACACGCATTTTCCAGTGTACCCAATTGCTCTTTTGGCTCTGTGCGTATATCCAGGCAACATTGCATTGGCTGGGATAACTAATCATTTGCCCCACAAAAGATTAAATGGCCGGATGCGGTTCGAAGGATCATCCACGATTCAAACTATTGAGGTTTCACTGGAATCACGCGTACAAGTTGACAATGACGCTGCCAGTGCGAAATCCCCAACAAGTGGATAGATATCTTATTTTTTGGAGTCCTGGACAGTATACTACTAGTACATCTCCTTC
>JADNYI010000406.1:0-29067 GCA_015501065.1 Infundibulicybe gibba | reverse complement strand
TTTTCGATTCTTATCACAAACGTGTCAAATCGTGCCCACGAACCAATCAAAATATGGTGAGCCTAGACTCTTATATTAAATTGTACATCTGAACCAACCGTTATCGGACCCCTTCGGACCTCCAATCCGAGTTTTCAAATTCGCATTCTTGTTGGTCGGCACAAGCGCATTGGGGGCTATCCAGGGCCAACTCATGGTTAATGCGAAGTGCTTAATCAAATACCCAATCCAATGCCCCGAAATCCCCGCGGTTTGTATCAATCTTGCCGATGGCGATCATATTTTGATGTTTACCAGCCTGATCTCGCGTCACCGGTGAACCGGTGACATGGACATGGATCAGGCTGGTAAACATCTCACCGCCCAGTCGAACTTCGCGGTCTCGGTCTCGTGTAAAAAATTTGGGTAGTTCGATGCACTCCGCAATCGTCTGGATGAAGTGGGATGAAATAGAAATTAGGACCTACTGCGCAAACTGAAACTCAATCGATCATCGTGTACTACCAATATTGTTGCCCTGGATTACAACAATTGGAGGCTCACTGTTATTTTAAATACAAATTGCTTAATTGATTCTCACGAGAAGTTAACCACTGAGTCGAGCCCCATCGCCGAGTCGAGCCCCATCGCCGGATCGAGCCCTATCTGCCCGTGGTCAGAGGGCAATAGTCGCCAGGTTAACAAGGACGAGTCTGAAACGGATAGTCAAGACCACCCAATTTATCGAGGAATGAAATGGGTGGCGGGGTTGTGGACACAACCTTGTCCAGTTGTGTTTGCAACAGAGGTCATCCAACCGGTATTGTGAGAGTAGCAAAATGAGGGGAGATGCATCTTGAACTGATGCTAGAACGCGCTTTTTCTAAGTATTCGTACCTGTTTTGCTGGTAGGCGTCAGATGTTGCCACTAGTTAGGCGCATCCCGCTTGGCCTCATGTGTTCTACTGTAAACCGGTGGAAGAATTATTCAAATGTATCAAATGCTCCAATGGTAATTCGAAGCTCACATGAGATAATACATGTAGTACCCGTACCATAACACGCTGCATTCACACTAGCAACAGCTGGTTCTGCGCGTTGGCGCAAGAGATGCATGATTAACCGGCGTAGTCAAATAATTATGAACATCTAGTAGTCTCCACTGGTTGGGCATTAGCCTGCATAGGAATGCGGCGCTCCTCACGATCTCAACTCTGGAGATTAGGGTAGACACTCACTTGCCAGTGGGGTGTGTTAATACAGATAGTTAGGAACGGTTCTCTATAATTAATATGCCTTGGGCATATCTTTGAGTCCTGCAGGCAGATTTCTGGATGCTCAAAGCGTCCAGTTGCATGGAAGGTACAAACGATACCATGCCGCGCGCGTTCTCTTGCGCCGACAGGTCCAAAACGATGGTAAATGGTAATCGAGAGTACGGGTTCATGGGATAAGCGAGATGTTCGAAATGATGAGTTCAATACAGGTAGTGGAAAGGTGGGGATTGGGGTAGAAGCCGACCGACGATCTGTGTACCGCGTGAACCCAAAACGACAGGAATGGTACGGGCCTCTAGTGACGTTCGATGGTTGGCCCCCTTCAACCACGGAGTGCCCGATGCGACACGCGCGTTCGACCCTACCATCTGCCGTTCGGGGAGCCCTTGGCACACAAACCGAGGATCCTATGTAAAACGAGGAGTGAGTACTAAATACGGAAGGCAAGTCCTATGTAAAATGAGGAGTGAGTACTAAACACGGAAGGCAACTCCTACGTAAAACGAGGAGTGAGTACTAAATACGGAAGGCAAGTCCTATGTAAAACGAGGAATGAGTACTAAATACAGAAGGCAGTCACAAACTGATGATGCGAGGAAAGACCGAGACCCCAAAATAGGTATCCATCAACGTGCATCACGTAAACGAAGCTTCTTGAAGGCGCGAGCTCGGGACGAGCGACTTGACGAATCTGTATCATGCAAGAAAACGAGAGAAACGCGTAAGTTCCTGTGTGACCCAAGTTAGACTGCTACACCGTTGAACATCATCTCGGAAAGGTATATACCAGCTCAATCACAGTTACTATAGATCATTTACGCCCACGAATAGTATCCGAGTCGGCCGGGGATCCTACCTCGCTCCTCCGAGTGCCTTCATTCTTTTGGAGTCTGTATTGGAATGTCCAGCCTCGACACACGAAATTATTTACTTATTTTCCTGCTACTATTTCTTATACATATGCATGCTCAGCTATTAACGGCGGGTGGGTTTAGGGACGAGGATAGTCGAGTTTAGATGGATTGGGATTGGTGTCGAATCGATGAGGGGAAGTGGACCCGACGAAATATGCATCCTGCAATCGATAGCCACAAGCCTTGTCGAACCCGTTGTTGTGGGTAGCGTAGTCTATATTAAAGGGAATTGTGCTGCTTTCAACCGATAAGGAGCTCGTTTCACGCTCCCACTCAACTCACCACTCTCCATATAGCAATCCCAATGAAGTATTCGGATCTACATACGATGAAACGAGCACGCCAAGATGAGCCCCGCCCACTTGGCGGCGCATGTTTGTCTCCCGCCCCCACCGGCCCGGAGAGACTAGGGATCCGCTCACTTGGTTTAGAGAACCCTACTCATTGGTCTCCACCGACCATTTCATATGAGCTATATAGTGAGTACAAACCCTTTTTTGCTGAGCTAGAATATCGCGATCGCTAGCGAAAATTTTCTGCCCCGTCCTCCAACTTCAACTTTGAGCTCTTCAACTCGTTGCCCATCGCGATTAATGAGGAGCGCTCGGACACGGCAACCCTCACCTAAGCCTAAAAAAACGCGTGCTCCACGACACTGCACCAAATGCCCTGGGCGACCCCTTCAGGCCCAATGCACTCACAGTGCAGTGGGGAAGGCATATTTGGCTAGCGTGAGTCAGTACCTATACTCAGCAAATTTTAACGCTCCAAATCTTGTTCGTTTAGCTCAAGGATCAGTTGACCCAAACTGCCAGGCCTGATCCGGGGACCTGTCGCGGTGGGGGCACGTCAGCAGCAGTCAGTCCAACTATGGCGCTGGTAAGAAGCTTGCAGATCTACCATTCCTGTCAATCAACTCACATTCCGACTCCCGCACGCCAGCCAACTGACCCAGCTCCAGCCCTACTAAATCCTCTGCCAGCTCTCACTGGCCCGTCAGCAGGTAGTCCCACGTCCACCATACAAGTACGCCCTCCAGCGTTCCCACCCAAGAGAAGCGAAACTTACAAGTATATTAGGTGCCAATAGACCCCCTCCTTCTCGCTATAAGTGGGGTGAGACGAGACGGTCTGGTTCCTACCTCGAACAATGGCACCTCAGACGGTGCATCTTTCTCCGCCCCCCCACAACACCGGCCAATTCGTCGGTGATAAATACTGCTGACACACACCCGGCGCCGCTACCAGGCCAGCTCAATATTGGAATGACTACAACTAACAGTTCAAGCGTGGTGAACGCTGGCTGCTTATCCCCCAACGCCCAGGTTCAAAGCCCGCCCCCACCCACAACACTCGACGCCGGCCGAGTGAAGAAGTCACTTCCACCGATAATCCAGGTGGCTCAACCGCAGCTTCTAAACGGTGTCGTGTCACCGTTGGGGATCCTGTATTCGGATTTGTTTCAGGCGCCAAGCGTGGTAATAGCAATGGGGTGAGGACCCCCCACCCTTATGCACAGTGCTATTAAATTAATAATTAACAGATACTCCAAGGCTACAGCACTTCGACCACTGATGTTAGATTCGGAGATTCGGTGAAACGATTCACACGGGAGGTTGCCTCAATTGTTTCTCGGGTAAATATCCCATACCCGCCTTCTACGTGCTTCGCTTACAATGCTAGTGTGAACGAATATCTGAGGAAACGGGCTGCTGGCTTGTTTTAATGGCCCGACATGCTACGGGTCCACCTGTTATCCACTTCTCATCTTCGCGCCTCCGCCGTGATGCTAAACCGGATGCGGCTGATTTGGTAAACCGTTTCTCCAATCTCACCTCAGCCTTACTGGTCGCCAAGAGAGACGAAGCTCTCAACTCGCCAAGAAATTAGAGGAAGTGGAAGCGCGAAACAGGCCGCTGATGCTGAGATCTCGGCAACCCGAAACACCCTGGCTAGTCAGGAGGCGGAAATTGCTGCAAAAGATGCGCTGATCGCACGGTACAGGGCACAATATGGCTGTGATTTGTAAAATTAGATAAATGATAGCGTTTATCTACCCGAGCATGCCCAGAGTGGTCGCCAAACAACCCCCAACTGAGCTGTTGCTTGGCTGGACCGCCACTGTTGCTGCGCGGTGAAGGCAAATCGATATGGTTTCCCCAAGTCCAGAGCCTGATGAGTTGATTGAATTATCCACACCGCCAAACTCCCCGTCGATATTGGCGTTTAAAGACCTCAGTCCTCCGCCCGATCGTCTCCGGAACCCGTCCTTGCTGGTCCAGGACGAAATTGGTAGTGGCCACCTGTCTCCACAAAGCGCACACGCAACTACAGATCTCAGCCCAAGCGCAACACAAAGCGGAAGCTTGAACAGGCTGAAGATGTTGACTTATTGTCATCACTGCCGACACTCACGACGCTTCCTTAGTCGCAGGAAGCAATCAAGGACCGATTAATATCCGGTCCGTTGATGATTCGCAGCCCCAACCCCATGATATGGACAGTGAGGAGGACGTAGAATTGCCCTACGCAGTCGCCGTCTTTTCGGAGGCGGTTGGTTTCTATCAAATCGGCCCAACCATTTTTGTGGTTCAAGGCTGGGACGCGAGAACGGAGAGCGGTACGGTACGTGTATAATGACCTCCCATATCATGATTATTAACTTGCGGTTACAATTGAAGCGCTCATGGTACCATCTTCAGAGTGTAGTAGTTGGCCACAAGGTGTCTTCGGCTTGTTTCTGTCCAAAAGGGCGGGGGATCTTTGTGACACTTGCGTTTTCTGGCCGACTTTGGAGATGTGCAGTTTCCGCGCGATAACGCGCCTAGTTCAAGTAAGTTATTATTTCGCCAATTTCGGCCGGACCGTTAATTTTATTCAGCAGGCAACCGCGACTGTATCTTATTTTCACGTCAAAGGAATGAAAATATAAATTTTAATCTATTCTCGGTCGTTTTACCTGGCCAAACATCGGTGAAGTCGCGAGTCGTGGTTCGCCATGAGGGAAATGATAAAGGTATGGGTACTTGGACATGCTCCAAGGATAAAGATGCGAATGCACTATGTGGCCATATCACCCAAGCCCGCCATTACCTGCAACAGCTACTTCAAAAAGATCCCAGTGCCCGAGATGTGAATTCTGCAAGTATTTCGGGTGCTTTGGAAGGTAGGCCCACGTTTGTTGGGCTGTTGAATTAATTTTATTGACAAAGGGCCATCAAGCTCCTGCTCGAGTCGCCACACTACAACGACCGGCCGTATCTTATCGCCCTATTCTTCCGCCCGCGTGGGCCACTCTTCCTGAGGAGCACAAACTTTATCCGCGACCACCAGCAATGCGTTCACCGCCGGACCTTATTCGTTTGGACACGGCGGCGCAAGGCTCGTGTACATGTGGCGCGCGGTGCACTATCAGTGGAGAAAAAATTACTCGTCCATGTACGGTATACACATTGACTCGTTCTTATGAAAGCCATATAGAACTACAAATCTGTGCACGGTGCTCGAGCCGGCACCGTCAATTCATCGGCGGCGATCTACGAGAACTGGGGCTATTTAATTTTAACAACCGAATCCTCATGACGCATGACCTCCTCGACGATTACACGGCGAGTTATACGTCATCGGAGACTCCCTTCGTTGCTTGGGTGGGCGTCGTCTCCCGGCGTTACCAGAGGCACGCATCGCCTAAGAAGTTTATTCCAGATTCTGTGTTTAGGGCGGCTTGGTTTGCATACAGCCGTTTGCAATGGCTTGTGGGAGATATGGAGTGCCCGACATGCGGACCGACACCCGAGGATACTATCTGGGACGGTGTTACCCTTTCCTTCAGCAAAAAGCATCTACTTCCTTCCTTACGCCCCCTACAGCTGTGGATAACAAATCTCCACGCCATGACTCGCAATACATTCAAAACCAAGCGATGCTGAACAAGAAGCTTCGCCGTTCCGTCCGAAAAATACTCGTGGGGCCGTCTCTATGGGCAGTGCCTCGAGCGAGGCCGTTGCCGTCAGCGACCGAGGACGACTCCGAAGATGATACTGACGATGAAAATACCAGGAATTCATCCGCGGACACGGGAGTATCAACAAAAGCAGTCGGCAAAGCAGTTGCTGAACTTTGCGAGCGCATCGACTTGATTCCTGCGACATGTACTCAACTTAGCATCGTCAATCAAGACCTTGGCGAGCTCTTTAATACCTGTTTTGGCATTGGGGCAATATCATCTGGCATCGAAGCGCAATCCGTGTATGTGAAGTTGTTCATCCAAGTAAGAGCCTTTCGTTACCCCATCATTCTGGCTCACGAACACGTCGTTGTCTCAGATCTCAGCCGAAGAATCGGTTATCCAAACCGCCACACGACCAGCACTAGATGAATTGAATAAATTCATCCAGGACCCAACACCAACGAACGCGTCGTGTTTGGTGGGTATCCCGATGTTGTACAATGTATTGAAGTACGAAGAGGGGAAAGGGTGCGGCTACCCGCGACATTTGTTAGGTGTGTGCAGGTGGATTCATCAACGGGGGCGAGACACCTTGGATAAGCTCCGACATGGTCCTCTGGCCAATGATTCAAGACAGAATTTGGAAGAGCCTATAGATTTTGCGAGCTGGGAAATAGTGAGTGCGAATCCAATCACCCCACCTCCGAATCAAGACTGACAGCCCTACGCCTCAGACAGGAAGTTGTTACAGCATGCCACAAATTCGACGCCGTCCAGCTTATCCGAAGCTGAAGTACGATACGAGTTATGAAGCAGCCAACCGAGGGGCCAAATGTTCAAAATACTATGCTCAATACGGAGAACAGCGATTAACAGGTGGAATCATGTGTGCATGGTGCACACATAGCATTTGTTATGGCTTTCATTGCATCCCGAAAGGGGAGGGCCGTAATGATGTCTTTTCCGCCATCTGGACACATTGGCCGAAGCCACCCAAACGTGTTATTTACGATTTTGCTTGCGCTTTGGGTCCGTATTGCATGACAAGGGAGGCCGAATTCTTCGCAGATACACAATTTCTGATCGATGACTTTCATGCCAAGGGTCACACAAAATGCGCACCGGCATGTTTTCTCCGAACCTACTCGGACATCAATCCTGACCTGGCTTCAATTAATTCAAGTGCAGGGGAATGTGGCAATGGGGGTATTTCACGGATTCGCAAATCTGTAAGCTATATGTCACAAGAACGGGCTATTCTATACACGAAGATTTTTATCTCAATCTGGAATCGTGCTATCATTAGGAGAATGTCGGGTTTCACTGGCTAGTAGTTACAAGTAGCAAAGAACTGTTTAACTCTCTTGCCTGCAATGCTCAATTCCAAATGATCTGCATGGATTAATAATTATTCCGATTGCCAATATAATTGGTGGACCATTTGGAGGTGTTCAGATGATCTGCATGTACTATTTGAATAGCCAATAGTATTTGTGGACCATCTGGAGATGTTCAAATGATCCGCATGGACTGTTCCCATGGCCAATAGTATTTGCGGACCATCTGGAGATGTTCAAATGATCCGCATGGACTGTTCCCATGGCCAATAGTATTTGCGGACCATCTGGGATATCAAATGATCCGCATACACTGTTCCCATTGCCAATAGTATTTGCGGACCATCTGGGGATATCAAATGATCCGCATACACTGTTCCCATTGCCAATAGTGTTTGCAGACCATCTGGGGATATCAAATGATCCACACACTGTTCCCATTGCCAATAGTATTTGCGGACCATCTGGGGATATCCAAATGATCCACACACTGTTCCATTGCCAATAGTGTTTGCAGACCATCTGGGATATCCAAATGATCTGCATCACTGTTCCCATTGCCAATAGTATTTACAGACCATCTGGAGATGCTCAAATGATCTGCATGCACTGTTCCCATTGCCAATGGTATTTGTGGACCATTTGTAGATGTTCAAATGATTTGTGCACACTATTTGAATGACCAATAGTGTTTGCAGACCATTTGTAGATGCTCAAATGATCTGCATGCACTATTTGCATTGCCAATAGTATTTGTGGACCATCTGGGATGTTCATATGATCCATGCACACTATTTGAATGGCTAATAGTGTTTGTGGACCATTTGAAGTCATTCAAATACTATGTATGCACTGTTTGCATTGCCAATAGTGCTTGTGGACCATATAGAGGTGTTCAAATGATCCACATGCACTATTTTAGGCTCACCAGAACAATTCCTTTGATAGATACAACAGTTACCAAAGACTATTTAATTCAAAGTACAGCCCGCTGTACCAGTCTTATACAATATCTGTACCAAATAAACCAATATTTATGTACCCACTCTGAACAGCCGGCAGTCTGTTACATATCCGGGTTCACGCCGGGACACCTTAGACAACCACTTTGGGGATTACAACTGGAGGAAAGTAATTGGACTTGGTATTATTCTACTTTCTTTTCGCCTAGGCGTAATGCTTATCCAGGAATAGGCCCAATGCTACTTCGCAAGGTCAAAGAAGCTGGGGCTGAACGAGGTGAACATGTAGCCGACTTTTTAGAGCTCTCGGCTTCAGTTGCCAGAGATTACCCCCAACAGGTTGCGCAGTGGACAGCGGATGTGCAAGCTTGGGAGCAAGACCGAACCAGAGCAAACCCCTTTGCATCACCAACCGATAGTAAGTCCACTACCTCCCTATAACGTAGTCTAATATTATCAAAGAGATTTCAGAGAATGCGGTTCGATTGGAACTCGCTAGAGAAGAGGAACAGGCATTGGCGCTGGGCCAATTGACGTTCTTCCATGATGAGATTTCACCAAGCATGCTCATCACTCAGGGTATTGAGATTGAGGATCAACAGTAAGCTGGCCTGTTTTTGTGGTTGTTTTCCTATCCTCACTATCCTACCCAGGCGTAACCTCGAGGAGGTTATCAAAAATTTGGGAAAGCATCCGACCGATCTTCAACAAGCAAAAATACAAGAGGGTCGCAACCGGCTTCGCCGGCGGATTGAAGCCTGGAGAGAAATCCAGCAATTATACCTACCAGGTGTCATCACGCTGAGAACACGATCCGCAGGTAGTAGCCCTCCGGAGGTCTGGCATCTCCATCTACCCTCTGAAATATTGACCGATATCACACTCGAGCCCTGTTTCCTGGATTTTGAATGGAGGCTCCACCGAGCCCAGGCATTTGTGGTTTTAGATAGCCTCCGCTGTCACCTCCTCATTCGCAGTCAAATGTTCAAGTCGAAATTCCGCCACGTCCACGGACAGGGTAGCCTCACACGCAGTCATAAATTAATCGAGAGCATCCAAACAAAGGTTACCTATGACGCAACAAAGTACCGCGAAGTCCATGCAAAACTCGAGCGTCTCGCAATCCCCCTGAAAAAGCAAGGCTGGATGAAAGAGTTACCTGTTCTGGCAGAGGCGGATGTGCGAGGACTCAACGTGGGTGATGAAGGGACGACAGAAGGACGCCGCACCATCTCATGGATATGGAAAGCACCAACTGGCCAGGCTTCTGAGGCCACTGTGGGCGAACAAGTTGAAGAATGTGAGTATGCTTACTTGAATCATCGAAGGCGATTATTCAAATCCAAAATCTAGCCCTTCGAATTGAATGGTGCAAGGCGCGTGCGCGTGCCCACCGCTGGCAGGAAGAATGTCTACTCCTTCAGGAGGAGATGCGACGGACGCTTGCATTCTTCCAGTTTGAGGTGGACTCCTGGATGCAAGTTGGGCTTGACCTGGCTCCATCCGAGTCGAATGAAGGCCTACGCGCATACGCCTTCCGACAGGCTAATTCTCGGGCTGGGCTATTTTCGCGGTGTGAAAAGATCTGGAATAATTGCGCACAATATCTGGCACTGGGCGAGGGGGCACCGATCATCAGTAAATCAGGTGGTGTCGATAGAGAGCTATGGAGCCCCCTATAGCGTACCATAGTGCCATAGTACCCATAGCATGGGTCTATTTGTTTGTAGTGCTGGGTAGGGGCATGCATCAATTATGTATTACTATGGAATGCTATACAGCTCGTCGGCACATCTATATAGAACTATGTAATGCTCATAATTTCATCTATAGAAATAATAGCTATTCACTATAATATGGCCAATAACTACCCAGTGCTATGGATACCTGCTATAGTGACTAGATGGCACCCGATCCGAGCAGGATAGTTTTCACCTTACATTGTTATATATGACAGCGATCAGGGGGTCAAAAATCATGATTTGATTGTTACAAGGCCACACTACTACATACTAATTGTTTTGTACACAACGGCCCACACAAATTTGAATCAATCAAGGTTGAGAGCAAGGTTATGAGGGTTAGAGACTTGGTTTTTGTCTTGTTGCACCCTGGGCACCACGCGACATGATTCGCCGTCATGAGCTTGTGAAAGTGTGGTAGCAATTGAATAAGACGAGCGTACCTCCCTAGCTCTGCCCATTGTCTTCGATTTCTTTCGAACTTCGCCGTGTGGGCTGGATTATCCCGTTGTAGGGAATCCAACAATCCGATCAAAATGTGATAAGTGGAGCGATAAGCATTGGCTGAAAAGTTGATTATTTCGTGTGAGCCACTTTGCCATTCATCCAGGCAGTTGTGGATCTACAAAACATGGAAAATGTTCCATGTTTTTATTAAGTTAGTTATTAAAGCAGCTAATGGATAAATCGTACGCATGTTCCAGCCAATGCAATAGCTACA
Source organism: Infundibulicybe gibba (assembly GCA_015501065.1). Taxonomy (NCBI): domain Eukaryota; kingdom Fungi; phylum Basidiomycota; class Agaricomycetes; order Agaricales; family Omphalinaceae; genus Infundibulicybe; species Infundibulicybe gibba. Next base: position 18,187 of record JADNYI010000406.1, on the reverse strand, counting down.
AGTGGCATCTTCTCAGAAAAATCCTTCGGGAACATCCTACCCATACTCTCAGTCTTGCCATAGAAAAACCGCACACATAGCTCTCGAAGCGCGGGGTGACCAAAGTTATCTGTGTGGCCCTAATATCCATGAGCTACTAGATCAGGCATAAATGATAATAAAAGTTGTATCATACCGATTTGTCTTGTGTGTGGAGATAGTTACCGCGTTGAAGGAGCTGGCTAACACGATTCCCAATCATCGCTTGATATTCCCCCTGCCCCTGGGGCAAGTCATCGGCACTAGGGAAGAGGTTATAATAGTTCTTTATAAGCTCCTGTGCGATATCCTTCATTTGGTGGCGAAAGGAAGACCCTCTATCCAAAAGCTAGCATAGGTATTAGATATTATATCACCGCGCAACAGTGGAAGAAATTGACTTGCCACAACTATCATATCTTTCTTGTGCTCCCGAAGGTACCCTGCAATGCGCGCGTACGATAATGTGAGTGGCTCATAGCAATTGAATCAAATAAACTTGGATACCTTCTTCCACCGTCCCCTGATTCTTTTCGTGGTCGGAAATCGCCTCCATCAGGAGTGCTGATGCTACTTGGAGACCAATTTGTCGCTCAGGGAATGAGTCGCTAGTTGTAAGATAACGACAGAATTTAAACTTTCCAATCTCGAGCACATCCTTTGTTACGTCCTGCTAACGCAAGTCTGTGAGTCGACAGTAAAGACTCTAGACACTTAGCAAGGTCTGAGATGCCTTCTGGGTCAGGAGGCTGTAAAGGGGGAAAGTGATAAATGATTAAACGTAGCGAATACAAGAGTATGTAGCTACGTTTATATACAAGTGAAGTAGTTCGATGACTACACACTAGTGACTAAGTCTGTGAGTATAGTAAGACATATGGGGGATGATGACTGATACGAGAAGCGAGCTGACTGAGCAGCTGAATAAGAACAATGAAGATAGCAAAGATAGAACAGAGACCATGCGGTATAGAAGTAGATAAGGTGCGCATGATGTATCATCTGATGATGTAGCATATGGCGCATATCAGATGATGATGGGATGATGGTGGAAGTAATAGAAGCGTCTATGAATGATGCTATCAGTCAGATGTCCGAGTGGTGATGATCAGAGAAGGAAGGAATCGTAACATCCTTCCATTGGCTAGGGTAATAATTAATTTGCATTGGCAACACGGTACGTTGATTATAAGGGGTCCTCGAATGCCTTGGGGCACGGGCGCGCCAACGTGGTCTGGGTTCGGATTGTTGATCAGAGTTTGCGTTGTCCAATTGCGCTGATGTTCCAGCATGTTGGTTAAATGCATTGGAATTATCGAGTGCAGAGTTCCGCCGGTGAAAGTTGAGGTACTCCGGATTGGGTGCCCGTGTTGGGCGGTTTCGATTGCGGTATTCGGTGAGAACATCAACCTCATCTTCAGAGCCGGAGTGTTCATCCGAGCCCTGGATTGGCGTAGCTGAAACATAAGTCTATTCGCATTCAAGTACTTGTGTGGGATTAAAATAACAAATACCATCATTTAATGGGGACTCGCCCTGCAGCCAATAATCCTGAACAACTTTCATCGCGTTGCGCTCATCCTCTGACGAGGATACCTCATCAATAACTGCAAAGCTGGGCATAAGCTTCATGTTTGCGTAATGGCGAAGCATACCTTGTTCATCAGTCATCTCACCGTCTGATGGAGTATCCTTATTGGTGTTGCTATCGTCCGAATGGTCCCAATCATTCAAGTCATCCTCGCTGGGACCAACAATCTCTTCATCGCTTTGGTTGGTCTTTGAGGGAAGATGGCGCGTGCTTGAATAAATCCGCTGATGTTGGCTTTCCCTGTGCAGTTGGGGATCGATTTGCTCATCGTTTATTCTGGTATGCAATGAATTTGCTCCTGCCCTGAGAGGTAGGTCAGCATCCTGAGTGGGGGTTAACCAGCCTGATTCATTGCACACGTACCGTGCGTTCCGTGTGCTGTTTGGAGTCGGATATGTGTTATCAATGGTGAACCCATAACCGGCCCAAGGTTTGGCTGATTGTAATACAGGAGCTGGCGCTGTATCTGCAAGGGTGGGTTCTTGTCGCCGGGGTAGTAGAATTGGGTCCTAGCCAATCTTAGTAAAACGTGAATTCAAAACTAATAAATTGTACTACCTTTGAGCCACGTTGACGCTTGCTTGAAGGTGCCATTGGATTTACGAGGACATCTCCAGGAATACCCTCCGTGGGCAAGCGCTGTTCGGGCTCTTCAAGATCAGGCCGGATACTCCGACCAACGAGTTGTAGCTGTTCAATGGCACCCCCTTTTCCACGAGTCACACGTTGAGGGAGCATTCGGGGAGCTGTTCCTATTATCATATAAGTGTGACTAGTAGATAATTTTGGATTACCTACCTTCAACAGTTGGTGGTGCACACCTTCGACCATCTGCTGCTTGATTAGTATTTTGCGCTTTGGGGCGCCGAGATACTTTTCGCCGTCTTGCATCGGGCTCTGGTGAACTAGCCTCATCTGATACACGTTGCCTCTTGCCTTTCTTCTTGGGCATGGTTGTTTGTGGACTATAATAAACGGATGAAGAACTTGAGATGTGGGAATGTGGGGGGTGCGGAAAACGCAGGCGGAGCAGGGTAGCCACTTTTGTATCCACCAGACCGACAATCATCCCTGGAGAAAATTGTTTGAACTTCCATATTTGCACGCGGGCGGTGAGTCTTGGTGGTGCCGGTTGTTTTGTATTCACCAGACCGATAATCATCCCTGGAGAAAATTGTTTGAACTTCCATATTTGCAGCGGGCAGTGAGTCTTGGTGGTGCTGGTTGTTTTGTATTCACCAGACCGATAATCATCCCTGGAGAAAATTGTTTGAACTTCCATATTGCAAGCGGGCAGTGAGTCTTAGTGGGGCCGGTTGTAGGATTGAATCGATATATTTTCGGAGCCCGGTAGATCTTAGTGGAGTGAAATAGAAATAGCCAGCACTAATCCAACAATATACTAATCTCAATGTCACCACTGAGATCCGGCGTTCAGCTGGGCATGATGTTAATCAACAAAATAAATAAGGTACAAATTGACATACCACCGTAAATTTCAACCGGTAAGGGTGGGGGGCGTGCCAATGTGGAGTCTGGTGGGCAACACGAAAACCCAGTGCGATGAATCAAGCTCCGGATTTTACCGATGTATCGATCAGCTTGAAAAAGTTTCTCCTCAGCGCGTTGGCGTCGCAGGATTGCAGCACTGATCTGCGCTTCAGCCTCCTTCACCGCTTCCTCACATGTGTCCCGCTGGGCGCGTGCAGCATGATGAAGTTTATCAGCCTCCTCCTGCGATTTGATTATCTGTTGGGTTGAGTCAGTTCATAAAATACTTGGATGCGGATTGACTCAAGTTACATGCTCTGCATAATCGGTGAGTGGAGTTGACCAACCCGAGTCTTGACGATGTCGACCTGAAGCTAATAAATAAGTAATTAGTACATATCTGGGGCTAACAAGCAATGAGTACCGACGGAAATGTTGAGTTGTGGTATCAGACATGAGAGGTGGGTGGGTTGGTTCGATTCAAAGAGCAGTGAGGAGTCGTTGTCACGCGGCAGTTATTTGGATACGTCATCTATGTCATCACACTCAGCGGCAAATTGGGAGAAGACGCCGCTTCCTGCATGAATATAGCTAGTTTCGTGGGTCAGGAGGCTCCACAAGCGGACGAGAGTTTAGAGTGGCAACTACGCGTATTACCAGTATGGCAAATCATGAGCAGGGACGGCGGCAGTTATTGTGCAATAGGTTTCGGGGGACGTATTGAGGTGACTCCGCGACACAAGGCCTACAGACATTAGGTGCAAGAGTGGTGACCGGTGACCGTGGAAGACTGAGGCTCACTTACCCATGAATAAGACCACAGCGCTGACCATGGCTTAAGCAGTAGTGGCTCAGCGCTCACCTCCATAACGAAATAAGCGAATAGTAGGTTGAAGGGAGGTCAGATTCCATGAGAGATAAGATGCCGGTTTTCGCATTTTAGGGCAAGCGAACAATTAAACTTCTGTCAATGGGCGTTCGCATGAGCAAGCTACTAGGAAAAGCTTCAAATGCGTACCATTGGCGAGCCACCTCTTGTGGGTAGTATTTATGTTATTGATGGGACAATTTTGAGAGACCACACCCAAGGCAATGTCGTAGTAGGGATGGCACCGATAGCAGAACAATAAGGATCAACACAATGTGGTGGGGATGGTGGGAAAAATGATACCGGTAACTTAACTTTTCACGCTCCATGGCGGTCTGAGCAGCCCAAAAATTCGGTCAAGTTTCCGATAGTTGCTATGACCCGCTTGCAGAAACACCGCCCGCCAGCCCACATGACTCAATCTACTGGATACCCACCCGCTCACACCTCACATACCAGCCCAGTGAACCGCTCCAATTAATAGTAAGTTAGTTTTCAAGATCGCAACATCATACCGTTGATTGTATGAACAATTACAGAGTTATACCGAATTTCCTCTTTGAAAGCTCTCACCACCGACATGCCACGCTGTTCTCGTTGCTCCCGGCGCTTCAAAGATCATTCGTCGGTCTTGAACCACATGAATCAGCCACTCTCGTCATGTCGCAGCATGCATGTCCATGAACTCATCCAAATATCTAATTCTTTCCCCACATTATTCCACCAGCGTGAATTAGAGCGCGAGGATGTGCTAGACATGAACGACACTATGGAGATACAAGACCAAGCTCCCATGTTCGACCAGTCCGAGACCGCCCCCCACCAAACGGCTCCTCAGGAGCCGCCGGGTGCTCACGCCTCTTCCCAGCACCACCAAACGATAATCAAAGAATTCCCTGGCGCTGCGCAAACGTTTGGGATTGGACCTACATTCCTAGATAAGTTCAATATGGACCAATACGCCGCCGAACGAACCACAAATTTGTATTACCCATTTGCGTCGAAGGAAGAATGGGAATTCGCGTTGTTTCTACTTCGGTCGAAGCTCAGTATGGTTGCAATCAATGCAATGCTAACGCTTCAATTGGTAAGTCAAAATGCCTGAGTTCACTACGTTGGAGAGTCCTGATAGATCATGATAGATAAGACGGGCTGGTCCCTCATTTCGCACTGCTAGGGATCTTCGGAACCGAGCAGAAATATTGCCGGGATGCCCTCAGTGGAAATGTAAAGCGATGCGCACCGTACATCCTACGAAGTATCCCATCCATCTATTCTATAGGAACCCAATTGAATGCCTACAAGTACTCCTCGAAAATCCAAAGCTCAAGAGTCACATCCAATTCACCCCACTTCGTATCTTCCAACTTGCGCAGGAGCGGATGCGAGTCTATTCCGAATGGTGGACAGGCGATGCCGCGTGGTCGATGCAAGTACGTACGCTACTCCCTCGAATATCGCAGCACTTAACGCGATGACAGGAAAAAATACCGGCGGGGGCAACCCTCCTTGGGACGATTCTGTCGTCCGATAAAACTAATATATCTATAATGACTGGTGGCCGTGCTGCACACCCTCTCCTCATCAGTCTCGCAAACATCAGTATGGATGTCCGCACACGTTCATCAAATCACGCCTTCCTACTCCTCGCATTATTGCCGATCCCAAAATTCACCCATAAAAACAAAAAGATATGCGGCGTGCTGGAAAGCCGGCTCGTTCATGAATGTCTCGATATCATCACCCAACCACTCAAGAAGGCAGCTGAAATTGGGGTGATGATGACTGATCCCCTGGGCTACCAACGCTACTGCTTCACCCCACTCGCTGCATATATTGTTGATACTCCTGAGGCTATGATGCTCGCAGGCGTAGCCGGGAAAACATCGCCAGTGACACTCGCATCATATACACAATTTGGTGATAATTTCTGCCACCACCCCCGCATGGCACAAAACACCCTGCGGGATCTTCAAAGGATCGAATCCGAATCACAAATCCATCCGTGGGATCTAAAGACCTATATCAAGGAGGCAATGAAGTATCGCCTTAACGGCGTCCATCGACCATTCTTTCGTGATTGGCCAATGTCCGAACCAAGCATATTTTTGACTCCAGAACTACTACACCATTCCCACAAGTTCTCATGGGACCACGATGTGACCTGGTGTCGCAATATTCTAGGGAGTGCGGAAATCGACTTTCGATTCTCAGTCTTACAACCCCACACTGGTTTCCGCCATTTCACAGAGGGGATCTCAAACCTGCAGCAGGTCACTGGACGCGAACATCGGGATGTCGAGCGCTACCTGATTCCAGTTATCGCTGATGGTGTTCCAACACGCTTCCTCATCGCACTTCGCGCCCTCATGGATTTTCGATACCTTGAACAAGCGCGCGTTATCGATGAGAGGGCGTGTACCTTGCTTCAGGCATCACTGAAGGAGTTCCATGATAACAAAGCGAGCATTTTAGCGGCGGATGCCCGTCAAGGAAAACAGAGACGGCCTATTAATAATTGGCACATTCCGAAGCTCGAGTTCTTCCAGAGTGTGGTTCCCGGTGTCCGCTTGAATGGTCCGCCCATCCAATGGTCCGCCGACACGACAGAGCATGCACACATCACTGAAATAAAAGACCCCGCACGAGCGAGCAACAATTGGCAATATGAAGAGCAAATCTGTCGTTACTTAGACCGCACGGAGAAGTGCCGACAGTTCGATATGGCAACATCAATGCTCGAAAAGATGGACCACCCATCTGACACCCTTGCAGCTCCTGAATCCGACAATATCGATACTCAAGGTGAGTAAAATACCCACCAAGTGAGCCGCCTTACTTCAGCCTCACGATCACCAGCACAAGCCAAAACCGACTACTTCGATCTATCCGACCGCTTGAAGCGCGGTGAATTCCCAAGTGCACCGACCCCTCTCCGTACATTCTCGAACGAATGCGTTGCCTTGCATATGGCCTACACACCCCATCTCGGACGAATGTCTATCGACGAAGTTGCCACGAAATTTCAAATTCCTGATCTCAATGCTGTACTCTCAATGTACGCGCAGCAAAAACTCAGTCGGGAAAGCGCAGGAAATAATACCCTATGTATTCCTTTTCACGAGCTTGAGGTTTGGACCAATACTCGTATTCAATCACGCGCGTATCACCCACCCCATGGTGTCCTCCCGCCACAGACTACAACGCTTCACCTCCCTCCACCTCATGGCCGCTGGGCCGTGGCGATGCAGTCCTCATAAATGACAACTCAACATGTCAATGGCCCTACAGCGGGATGAAAGGTAAGCCCTTAATGCGTCTAAGCTCCTACTGGCTTAGAGACACTGAATCAGGTCACTCGGTGGCCCAGCTGAGGGTTATAATGCAGCCCGTTTTAAAACCAGGGACCAGGCCCTGCCCTGGTCTCGACACATTTCTTGCCTACGTTCGGCATTTCGATATTATCCCTCAGGTCAATCGGGGATTTTCCGGCTCTTGCACCAGGCGAGGTCAATTCCCCGAACCTTCCACAGGCCTTTACGTCCTTAAGCGCACTAAACACGCGAATCAAAGCTTGAGAGGGAGCGTAATCCCCTTAGAAATGGTTCGCGCACATGTTGAACTAACACCGCGGTTTGGTAATGAAGCAGACCGACGTTTAACGAAGGAAACGAGCCTTATGTATAGCTCAGAATTCTGGTTAGACAAGTATTTCAATAAAGAACTCTTCTTTGCATTGACATTATCAGATCGCCATTAGGGCACGCCCCTGTTACGTCCTGCTAACGCAAGTCAATGAGTCGACAGTAAAGACTCAAGGACACTTAGCAAGGTCTGAAGTCTCCTGGGTCAGGAGGCAGTAGAGGGGGAAAGAGATAAACGATTAAACGTAGCAGCTACGTTTATATAGACATGGATGTAGTTCTATGACTACGCAATAATGACTGTGTCCGTGAGTATGATAGGACATATGGAGTATGCTGACTGAGATAGAAGAGAAGCTGACTGAGCAGCTGAGTAACGGCAATGAAGATAGCAAAGATAGAACAACAACCATGCGGTAGGAAGGTGATAAGGAAGCGCATGATGTATCATCTGATGATGGATCATGTGGAGTATGTCAGATGATGATGTAGGAAGTAGAAGCGTCTATAAAAGATGGGATCAGTCAAGTGACTGATGAATGATGAAACAGAGAAGCAATGAATCGTAACATGACCTTCCCTCCAGGGGTTTCGTCCCGAAACTCTAAACCAACAATCCAGCTTCTAGCAGCACTTTACCGAGATCCTGTTTCTTATAGGCGGTCAAATACTCCTCGCCCTTGCGCGTAAAGAAAACCGCTTCGTTGTCCGGACCGCGCACCCAATATTTGAATGGGTGTCCACTGTACATGTGGGTACCATTGTAAGGGTCGGTGGGGATGAACGTTTTGGGGATTTTGGCGGTGCACAACCGGTGTAGTGGGAGGACCCCGATGGGGGTGGACGTGGGTGGCATTGGTGGTAGGTGGCTGGGACCTGCGATGGCGTCTTCTCCTGTGGGGGGGAGTTGTGTTGGAGAGATTGGGGGGCTAGACGAGGCAGCATGAGTGGGGGTGCCTAAAGGTGGGGAAGGGGGAATGACAGGGAGACGGTACTCCGGGTGAGTCTCAGTGGGGCTGATGGGAACACCCCATTCGTTGACCGTCATTTGTTGACGAAGTGTGGTCATGTCTCCATCGGTGAGACCAGGTGCATGTTGGGTTAACACCCGTTGGACATGAGCATGTAGATCCTTCTCATAGTCCAGTAGACTTTGTCGTAAATTGTGGAGTTGAGTCTGTTGGTCGCGGAGGGGTTGCAGCATGATAACGTCATCTTCGGATAGAGTGCGCGCAATGTTGTTCAGCGCTTTGATCCAGTCATTGATTGTTCGAATATGGATGGGGGTGGAGTGGAGGAGTTCAAGGGTGGGGAAGAGGGCGGCGATGGCCAAGGCGAGTTGAGTGGCAGGGATGGACATAGTGGAGAGTATGGTTTGTAAGTGGAATGCAAGTTAAAAGATGTGGGGGTAAAGTAGAAGGGTTGAAATGAGTGTGGTATTTATCGTGGTGCATTGGGATGTCGGCGGTAGAAGTCTTTAACCAGGTCCGCGGAGTGTTTGAGATTTGCGCGGACTTCCCAGGTATTTTCTTCCTCTGGATATCCTTTCCAATGGACGAAGAATAGAAGTCTTCCATTCTTCTTTTTGACTTTTCGGATGCTTTCTACTTCGTATTCTTCTGAACCTTCGATGACATCGGGTGGTGGAGGTGATGGCTTCTGTTGTGATTCGAAGCGTGCTGTCTTGAGAGGTGTTAATAGGTTCTCATTGAATACCGGGTGGATGAGCGTCCAGTTGGTGGGGAGCTTGAGTTTGTAGGCACTGTGGCCTACCTTTTCAATGACTTCGAATGGTCCTAATCGTCGTTCCGATAACTTCTTGGATGGCCTGGTGGTTGTGATATTCTTGGCTTCTAAAAACACCTTGTTACCGGGTTTGAGATTAAGCGAATCCTTCTTGTGACGATCATATTGCTTCTTCATTCGTTCGGCTGATGCTTCTAAGGCGGTAATAGCTTTCTTCCGGACTTCTTCAATGCGTGATGCGAATTCTTGAGCGGCTTCATTCTTTACCGGTTCCATGGAGATGTCGCCTTTCCATGGGTGTCGGCCATAGTTCAGGAAGAACGGGGTTTGTCCGGTACTAGAGTGGATCTTATCATTGTACTGGAATTCTAGAATTGATAGCCATGAGGCCCAATCGTCCTGATCGTAATTGCAAAAGATCCGAAGGAACTGTTCGACATCTTGGTTGATACGTTCTGTTTGTCCATCTGTCTGTGGGTGATAAGCCGTTGATAAATTCCGTTTGATCCTAAGAGGGTGCATAGGTCCTTCATGAAGTTCGATGCGAACTGTGGTCCACGTCACTAATGATTTTCTTGGGTATTCCATGTTGTCTCCAGATGGTGTCTCGATAGATTTCTGCAAGTCCCTTAGATGTCAGGGTGGTGTGCGTTGGTTCGACCCTGATCATCTTCGATTGCCTGTCCACAATGACCAAAATAGCATCGTAACCTTTAGACGGTGGTAAGGGGCCGATCATGTCGATTGAGATCTCTTCCCAGGGGTGCGTGGGTATCGGGTTGGGGTAGAGTGGCGCATGGCGTGCTTCTCGATTGATCTTGTTCTTTTGACATGTTTCGCATCCCATGACATAATCTCTGATGTCTGATCGCATCCCTGGCCACCATAGTGTGCGTCCAATGAGTTCATTCGTTTTGTGGATCCCTGGGTGACCTGCTAGTGGTGAATCATGATGTTCGTTGATTAATTCTTCACGTAGTTGTTTGTCTGGGGGTATATAGACCTTGTCTCCGACTGTGATGATGCCATCAGCTTCTTTGAAGAAGTGTGGACTTTCCTTCATGCCGAATCGGACTTCTGATTCTACGCGTGGGTGGTTTCTGATGCGCTGTTCCAGATCTTCATTGCCGAATTCAGTGAGAGCTGAGATGGAAATTTCGATGTGTCCAGAATCACCTCCTCTTCAGGTAGTTCTTCTCCGAAGAACCGTATGCCAAAGTCCGAAATTTCATCGTCTTCCTCCATTTCTGAAGGAATACCAAACCCATGATTCTTGAACATCATGACTTCTTCTTCTTCAGTGTCTTCTTCGTACCATCCAGTCTTGAGAGGATGTCCGCTTTGTGTTTGTTTTCCCAGGTATATGCCGCATTTCGAAATCGTAGTCTTGAAGCTTTAAGTACCATCGCATTTGTCGACTGTTCAATCGTTGTGCTTTCCTGAAGTATGTTAGGTTTTTGTGGTCCGTTAACAGTTCAAATGGTTCTTGTGCGTCCACCAGATATTGTCGCCAAATGCGCAGGGCTTCCATGATGGAAGCAGTTCCTTGTCGTAGATTTCGTATCGCCGTTGTGTTGGGTTCATTACTTTGGACATGAAGGCGATAGGGTGCCATTTACCATCCTGTTCTTGAGAGAGGACACCTCCTATAGCATATCCTGACGCATCTGTTTCGACCCTGAAACGTCCCTTGGACCTGGGGAGTGCCAGTATGGTTCTGAGCATATCGCGATTTCAGACTTTCAAAAGCGACTTCTGTTCTGGTGTCCAAGACCATTCGCTAGACCCTGTGAGGCGTGTGAGGGGTTCGGCCATTTTCCATAATCCTTGATGAAGCGGCGGTAAAAATTTGCAAAGCCTAGGAATTTCTGAACACCTTTCTTGTTTTCTGGGCGTTTCCAAGTCTGGATGACTTCGATCTTTTCCTGTTCCATGCGGACCTTCCCATTGCCAACAATAACACCTAGAAATGGTACCTCAGGGACCTCAAATAAGCATTTACTGGCCTTGAATGAGATTCCATTGGCGCGTGCAATTTCCATGACCTCAATGCTACGTTCTCTAGCTGATCTTTGTCCTTGGCATAGATGATAATGTCATCGATATAGATGATCATCTTGTTTTGTCATATGAGATCTTTGAATATTCGGCCATCCATCGGCAGAATGAGCTTGGGGAATTACAGAGTCCAAAGAACATGACCCGTGGTTCGAATAATCCGCGTGGTGTCAGAAGCTGCCTTCCATTCGTGGTAAAGTGCGATGCGCAAGTTGTTGTATCCCCAGATTAGATCTAACTTGGTGAAAAAATTTGCGTCTTTCAGTTTGTCGATGATGTCGTTAATCAGAGGTAGGGGAATTTGTCCTTAATCGTCCACTTGTTTAGCTCTCTATAGTCCTGTACCAATCGTTTGGATCCGTCTTTCTTGTTGATGAAGAAGCATGGTGATGCGTATGGACTCTTGGATGGGACTATCCGTTCCGAGGCTAGATTCTCTTCTAGGAATTTGTCCATTTCTTCCATTTCTGCGGCTGTCATTGGATATAATTTGGCTGGTAATTCGTCCGGTGCATCTGGTTTCAGGTTGATTTCGTGGTCATGTTTCCTGTACGGTGGGAGTGTGTCAAAGGTCTTTTTCTCAATCGATCCTTCCAAGTCATGAGGTACTTCGGGAGTTTTAGATCCGTGACCGTGTCTGTTGACCGAACTTTAGCCTTGGGTAGTGTGCTGACGCTTACTTTGGCACATTCTGGGGGGCAGTCTGGGAATTTGATCTTGCCAGTCTTCCAGTTGATGAAGGGATTGTGTTTGTGTAACCATTCATGTCCGATGAAGAGATCCTTTTTGCCTAAATCCGCTACCAGTGCTGTTGCTTCTTCCTTGTGATCACCAATCTGCATCTGGAACCTGACGCTTTTGGTGATTAATTTATCCGCATTGAGAGAACCATCTGCATTAAATGCCCGAATAGGAGTGGGTAAATCAACGTGGGGAGTTTTTCTGCTTCCACCAGTCGTCGATTGACTGCCAAGTGGGTGCATCCGCTGTCCAGGAGTGCGTCGAGTTTAGCTTTTCGTTTGTCCGTGGTTATAACCTTGACCGTGACCATTGTTTTATCCTTTCTAGTTTTGAGAGTGGCGAGATGCAGAGTTGCAAGCTCAGGTGCACTAGTTCGTCGTTGTGGAATCATGTATTTGTCATTCTTCGGTGGTGGTACAGATTTAGAATGATTCGACGAACCCTTGGGTCGAGACTTCGTGCTCAGTCTGACCCTTCCTGAAAACCCTTCTTCTCATCGTCATCTCCCTTAACCGTTTTAGCTTCATCGTCGCTTTCATCATCATCAAGGACCCTGAATTTGCCCTTGATTACCATCCCTGAGCTCCGGCATTCCTTTGCCATGTGTCCCTCCTTGTTGCATTTCCAGCATTTCGCCCTGTCCTGATCTTGATCCTAATGTCTGTCTTCTTCTTGCCTCGGCATTCTCGTGCAAAGTGTCCATACTTGTTACAGTTGAAACACTTGGGTCTTCCTGTGCATTCCAGTTTGCTGCATCGATGTTGTTTCTTCTACTTGTCCATATCCATGGGCGTCCTCTGCCACCATAAGTGGTACCTGTTCCGTCATGTCGATCTCCAGATGTGGAAGCGCGTTGGACTCCTTTTCGGATGAGGCTGAGTTCTTCCTCAATATTGCCATAGTGAGGATCGCCTTTTTCCAGTCGTCATATGTTGCGGACCAGTGCCTCCATTTTGGAAGCGCATTTATCGATGATTGAGTTTCTGGTGTTTCGTTGGATTAGGAACACTGCTAATTCATCTGCGACTTGACCAATGTGTTTCTGAGCATCAAAGTCTGCAATCCATTCTTCAACCGATTGAGACCCTTGTGTCATCACCCTGATCCTGTTTTCTGCTAGCATCGACGTTGACCGTGGAAGAATTGTTTAGTAATTTCCTACAAATGCTTTCCATGTGCCGGCATCGTTTGTGTTGAGTATTGTATCGTTTTCATTGCTGCCCAGTTCTCGGCCCTCTTGTGACATCTAGAGAGCGTGGCCGAAATCTTCTTTTCATCCGTGTCCAGGACAGTGTTCCCTCTGACGTAAAGTTGCATGCGACGCCACCAACCGTCAAAAAGGTTGCAATCCCCGTCGAACATGCCGGGGTCTGCGATTCCATTGTCATTGCGCTTAGGGGTCATTGTCTCTGTAGCCATTGTTCCGTACGGTTCGTCCTCGTCGTCTGAGGGGATAGGGGGAGTGGGGTCTCGATATTCGTGAAGGAAGCTGAACGCTCTGGTTGGATGGGCCGACTGACTGAACGGTATTGGTTCGCTCTGAACCGAAGGTGTATTGAGGTGAGGACGGCGCTTCCTGAGCGGTTGGAACCCTGATGCGAGGCTGTGGAGTGCGAGGGGTAGTGACTGGGGAGCGGGGGGCGGAGGTGTATTGGCTAGTTGTTGGTGTGGGATGGGACTGACGATATGCGGCGTATTCGTCTTCTGGTTCTGCCGTGGTTGATTCTTCTCTGACGGGGGGCGCGACCCGTGAACTGTGGGTTGTGGGGTGGGAAGTGTGATGCGATCTGTGGCTACTCCCTTCTCTTCTCGAGGACGACGACTGTCCTGAATGATGCGAGTGACTTCTTCTTGTTCCTTCGCCGACGAATGTTTCTCCTGATGTCGGCTAATCTTTCGTCGTGGAGCTTCTCAAATGTCTGATGCTGTCTGTGGAGGTTAATCCACTCCTTCTTTGTCGATCCTTTCGACGTCCTGTGATACCTATTGCGCGCGAGGTCGCTTCGTCGCCTAGTCTTGTATTCGAGTTCGATGCTGTTACTGGCAATGAGCCCCTATATGGAGTGATATACTCCCAACTGTGATCGCTGTCGATGTCGTCCCTATCCCTAGGGGTTGTCCTGTTTCGTTGCAGGGTTGCCTGGTGACCCTAGACGTTTAATCGAATGTTACGTCCTGCTAATGCAAGTCAATGAGTCGACAGTAAAGACTCAAGGACACTTAGCAAGGTCTGAAGTCTCCTGGGTCAGGAGGCAGTAGAGGGGGAAGAGATAAACGATTAAACGTAGCGAATACAAGAGTATGTAGCTACGTTTATATAGACATGAGTGGAGTACGATGACTACGCAATAATGACAATGTTCGTGAGTATAGTAGGACATATGGAGGAGGATGACTGATCAAGGAAGCGAGCTGACTGAGCAGCTGAGTAAGAACAATAGAGATAACAAAGATAGAACAGAGACCATGCGGCAGAGAAGTAGATAAGGTGCGCATGATGTATCATCTGATGATGTAGCATATGGCGCATGTCAGATGATGATGGAGTGATGGTGGAAGTAATAGAAGTGTCTATGAATGATGCCATCAGTCAGATGTCCAAGTGATGATGATCAAGAAGGAAGGAATCGTAACAGAGGTGGCTGGCACTCCAACTCTCTCATTTGTGAGAGAGGGTGGATGAGGGATGTGGGTGCATATGTCATGCATAGATTGCCTTGAATTTCTCTTGTTTGCAAGAGGAAGTTGGCCATGGGATCTGTGCATGGGCAGATGGGGTTGCAGGTGGGCAATGAGTGTAAGCCGGCAAGGGCATAAATGGATGGTAATAAACTGACAAGTTGTTTCACTGACTGATCTGCTATAGAATATAGCCAGACACAGTTAATAACCCTCTGATAGATGCTCTAATCACTTGATATTGATAATAGAATGCAAGTATATGATTGTCTAATACTGTTGTCAAGGGAGTAGCAAACACTACTCCAGGACATAGTAGGAATTACACTTCCTTTGTACATATTTGGCCTGTTTCACCCAAAGCATGAACTCAGGTGTCTACTATATCGCGACTGAAATTATGGACTTAGAATATCCAACAATTGTTGAATACAGAAGCTCAGACGCTGTCACGAGTGAGAGCGAACTTATATATTATCTACCTGTTGAATACAGAAGCTATAGGTAGGTAGATAATCAGTAAAGTGTCTGTAGGTAAACGAAGTATGTACTGACCTCAGACGCCGTCACAAGTGAGAGCGAACTGAGGTGCGTATGTATTGAGTCAGAAATATATAAAGGAAAAATAAATAGGGGGCGCGGCATGTTGAAGCCGCGCCTGTGATATAGACGTTGATGTAGATGAAACGGTAGGAGTAAAGTCAAATAGTTAAAAATGAAAGAGATAGCCGCACTAAGCGTGCGCGTAGATTGTAGTGCCACATATGGTATCTGGCGCGGTCACGGTGTTACTTCAACAACAATTAGGCCTCTAGCTGCTCTAGGAGGCAAGATATCAACAAAACGAGTAACAAGTGCTATGAACCACTATTGTAGATACTAAATGTGGTCCATAGGGCATCTATATGAGTCCATATATGTATCATATATGTACTAGGGAGTGCTGGGAAGCGCAGATGAAGTGATTATCTGTCAGTACCAATGTACTATCATCCCCACTTCTAACAGATGGTTGTATAGGGGTGGGAGGTCTTGACACTGCCCCACAGATTCCTTGTGGAATCCATGGATTCCACACGGACTACACGGACTTTCCACGGATTCCACATGGAATATTTTTGGGTGAGAGCCCAGCCTAAAAGTGCCATTTTTCAGAATATTTTCTGTGTGAATTCCGTGGAAAGCCCGTGCAGAATGTTGGATTCCTGGAATCCGAAAAAATGATTTCACATGGAATCCATGGAATTTATATGGAATCCCTTCTGGATGATAGGGCCCTTGCCCTAAAGTGCAATAGTGTCATTTCATGGCATGGTGATCATGAGACAGTGGCTGAAACAGCCTGCACAGTTACTGTTCTTGGCCCAGTTGCAATGGAATGGCTGGATGGATCACAATGTTCACAGGACAATAAGATACCAGTGAGGGGAAGCATGGGAGATATCTTGATTGCTGGGTGCTGAAATGGAGTGCTGTCTTTGCTCATCAATGCTAAATGTGAATTGTGTGTGAACAGTGTATCAGTGCAGATGAGGGTAATGGTGTTGCAGGGACCAGGGACAGCATAGTACCAAAACAGTGTTCTGTAGCAGTGTGGAATGGCACAAGTGTAGAGGTAGTGACATGTGTGTGGCTATGGTATTATTAGAACAGTGTTCTGTGGGCTATTGTGATGCTAATGGTGTCAGTCACACCATTTCTGTGGCCAGCCGCCAGTGTGGTGATCACTGTACACCATGCCATCAGCCAAGTCCCCAGGTGCCCCAATGGCACAGTTACAGTACCTGTATTATAGCAGCTGTAAACCATATATATATGGTGACAGTGGAGAGCCCTACCTAGGATTCCCAAGTGTGCCATGCCACCCACATTACCTGCACAACCCACACAGTGGGTACAGGTTTGATGAGGGTACAAGACTCTGTGCTTGTACCTGTACCTAGTGTTTTAAAGTCCGGTCCGGTCCGGTTTTTTGCCTTTTTAGGAAGGCAACTGGACCTGCAACCAGTTGCAACCAGTTGTAGGCAGGACTGGTTGCAACCTGAAAAAAACCAGTCCGGACCGCAGTTTTGCACCAAATTGGATGATTGAGGGGTCGATCGGACACCCCTGAAGGTGCCAAATACGATCCAAAAGAGACGACAGGGTTACCTGTCCCTGATCTAGAGTTATAGGGTGCGCACTTGGGGAGGAGGAGGAGAACATGGTGTTCTAGAGTAAGTTTTTCACCCAATATGGTCGTTTTGGGGCGATCAGGTGCTATTCTTTGACGCGATCTCCACGCGCACAGGGCGGAAGGGTCCCTTCCCACGGTTCGGCCGAGAACCGGTTGCAACCAGTTTAAACCAGTTTTTTCGCAGTTGCCCCAGGGCAGGGCAACCGGACGGGTGGACCGGTCCGGTTGCGGTCTTTTTGCAGTTGCATAGACCGGACCTTGAAACACTACCTGTACCTAGTGTTTGAAAGTCCAGTCACAAGACCGATATTTTAACCGTGACTGTGACTGGACCGAACCAAAAAAGACCGGACCGTCGGTCACGGTTACAATAATTTTTAGGCCGTCTCAGTCACGGTTACATTTATTTTCTAAGCTGTAAAAACCGGCTATAAACCAGTCATGACTGGTTACAACCGGTTGACAACCATACATTGGGTTGACCACTAAAAATAGTCTTGTGAACCCTGAAATTCCATAATTACATCACTTTTAGGTGGCGTGGGAATTAAAACATCACTATGTTGTAGTTCCCACAGACCCTTTTCTTATCAAATGCAGTAAAAATAGTACTATTACCATGGCTGTTACCATGGCTGTTACCATGGCTGTTATCCGAGTCATGTTGATCTTATCCTGTTGTGAGATGATGCCTGTGAACCCATAAGTGTTACAATGGTTCCCACCCCTATCTTTTTCTCTTTGTTCTCTGACTACCTTTGTTTAACAATACTTACATTATTCTATGATTCTTCATTGTTCTATCGCATGTCCAACACATGCTGCTATTCTTAGATATCTGACTCATCTATGACATCATAGCTGACTGAGCTTCAACAGCTTATTTACTTTACATTGCCATTTCTTCCCATTGTACTATATTCTCGCGCCTCCAGGTCCCTAGTATATAAACCCTAGATACATTGTCATTGTTCTCTATCTTGACCTAGGCAATACTACATCCTTTACCTTTGAACCTTGATCACTGAATCATCGATACCCAAGTCAAAGCCTGACTTGGAGTGACTATAGTCTTGTTGGTATAGACCCAAGACTCTGACTTGAACCTCTGGACGATATTCACACTTGAACCTTGGTAAAGGTACTTCGCCTTAACAAAAGGTCAAGATCTACCG
>JADNYI010000405.1:0-29121 GCA_015501065.1 Infundibulicybe gibba | reverse complement strand
AGGCGGACATCTCAATCTCTTACCACTACCTCGACGACCATTGTTATCCTCAACTGCGTACTAGTTCTGCTTCTGCGTTTCGATGTCTGGCACCGATGTAGTACCAGCAGTAATAGAGGATGACCCTCAGGAATACGAAAATACCAACGTCCACATGGTTTATGACGAGATCGCCCCTCATTTTTCTTCGACCCGCTATAAGGTGAGCCCATGGTACATCACACATCCCGTGTCAAAAAACGCAGGGGCTAGCCATGGCCCATCATCGCGCAATTCTTGTCGAGTCTTCCAACGGGTTCTGTGGGTATAGACTCTGGTACAGGGAATGGGAAATATCTCCCGTTACCTGCTAATCGACCAGGCGACATTTGGACCATTGGGCTGGATAGGAGCCGGAATCTCCTTCAAATCGCACGCACTGCTGGGGGATCGAATCAAATCAGAGAGGTTGTTTGGGGTGATGTATTGGGAAGCGGATGGAGGCCTGGGGTATTTGTGCGTGTCTGGTGGGACAATTCACGGACGCATAATCTAATCTGACCAGGATTATGGAATCTCCATCGCCACCATCCACCACCTAGCAACTCAAGCTCGTCGTAAACAGGCTGTTCAGGTGCGCACTTGTTTAGGATTCCTTCCGAAGCCAACCAGATTGTACAGCGACTCATCGAATCTGTCTCACCCACTCACGGTCGAGTACTTATATACGTTTGGGCCATTGAACAAGACGAACTCTCGAAACGCAAAATTCCGCCAGACGGAGCGCCCACTAAAACTGGGCAGGATGTTATGGTTCCATGGGTTCTTTCAAAGCAAGTGCCAGGGGCCGCGACTACTGAGGGGTCTCAGGTGTTCAA
This sequence comes from Infundibulicybe gibba, assembly GCA_015501065.1. Lineage (NCBI taxonomy): Eukaryota > Fungi > Basidiomycota > Agaricomycetes > Agaricales > Omphalinaceae > Infundibulicybe > Infundibulicybe gibba. The sequence continues at coordinate 28,264 of JADNYI010000405.1, read as the reverse complement.
TCGATATTACCACATGTTTGCGAAGGGAGAGCTCGGGAGTCTTGTACGTGACGCCGCCAAGGACTCGGAGCTCCATGTTGGATCGCCTATCACGTCAATAACTGGGAGTCTGGGGTTGAGGTGATTCAGGAGGGCTGGGAGCGATCCAATCATTACATTGAGCTTAGACGTTGGCAAACTTGAATATGAATGTGGTGACTCCGTTCAACTTTTGAATTTTTGATGGAATGCAAGGTGATATGAGGTACAAAGAGGTATAATGCAGAAGGGTGTAGATCACTCGCTGGCAGCCATGACTGTTGGAGAGCGTCAGATGGATTAGGGAAGAATGGTTGACACGCACTTGCGTTGATCAAGTCGCCTCCACTCTCTTTTAGTACTCGCACAGCTTTTGCGCGAGAGCAGTTGACCTAGATTACGAGGTATTAGTGCTGTTGAGGCTATTAGCAAGAGGCCAACCTGAGCCATGACCAAGTCAATATCCTTAGGGTCAACCCCCGTCTCGTCAACGGGACCGTCGTCTTCAGGCGCCTCAAGCTCAGGGATTTCCTCGTCATCCTCATCTCCAGCAACACCAGATTCCTCAAGATTTGTCGCACCAGCGCCTCCTCCGCTGGCAAGCTGTTGAGCAGCCGAGAGTTGAGCTTGTGAGTTCATATCCTCAATCTATGATGATCATGTTGAAGGGTAAGTGTCGGGAGGAGAAAAAGCACGCACCTTGGCTTCGCCAAACACGATGTAGCAGTCGCTGTTGGGCGACTTGTACACCTCGGGTGATGCTAACACAAACAGGACCTACAGACCATGAGCGTCGAATTCCTCGGTTGAATAAAGACATGTAAGAACATTTTTGGGTCGCCTGAGAGTGACACGGGTGATGTTGGGAACCCGTTGCAGGCCCAGGCCAAGGAGAGCCTTCCTAGCCTTGCGCTCTGACCGCGACTGAATTTTATCAAGGGCGGCGGCGGAGGTGGGATCCTCCTCATGTTCGTGCTCGTGGGCGTGATCGTGACCCTCATGGTCGGAGTGGTCAGAGGGGACTTCCTCGATATGTGCGGACATCTACGGAAAGACGCGTTAGCTCATCCATTTTTGCATAAAACATCCAACTGAAGAAGGTTTTCGGTGCATTCCATTGCGTGTCCCCACAGTCGTTCGGGAGCATAGGAGAGATTCGTACCTTCGTCAATGAGGGTTTTTGGAACTGGCGAGCTCAACGTGTTCAACGTTGACCAGAGCTGCTGGGTTTGTTTGTAGTTGCTAGTCATTGCTTACCGTCACCCTCTCTGCCAAATACGCTTACCCTCCTTCGACTCCTTCCTTCGTCCACCAAATGGCGATTTCGAATCTTGGTCGTCAGCTACGATTCGTGCTAGAGGCTCCTGATGCGCTACTATTAGCAGAGTTACTAGTACTGGTTGATGGCTTTGTTCTTGAATGCTCTTCTGTGCCCGACTCACATGACATCCGCACCCAATTCGAGGAAGAATTACAAGCTATATATGATGATGTTGTTGACCATTCATCTCTACTCCAGAAGGAAGTCGCGTTAGCCGTTTTATACCATTTACGCCCCATCTTCCCTTCTGCCTCCGTCATTTCATGGTTCGATCTACTTCTCCGGCCGGCACTGCGAGAACCGAAATTATCTACCCCGGCTGTCACCCACGCAAAGGAGCTTATCGTATCCGCTCTTCAAAAGAACGGAGAGAATTTCTCAGAAATAGCAGGAGATTTCAGGAGGAGGCTTATGGATCTATATTTGTTGGACGCCTTTAATGAAACGTCGAGCGACGATGCGCTAGAATGGGCAGAGTTGAATCAAGACCAGAAAGAAATACGGACATGCTGGAAATCTAATTTGGAGGATGTTTTAATAAAATTTGGGATGGAGCAACCCTATGTTCGTTTAAATGATCACCTCTACTTCCCAGTATTAATATTGACTTCCGTCCAGGACTTTATGACTGAGCTATACATTCATTTTTCGACCCCCTCATCACGGTTACAAATCCTCACTCTCTTACATTCATATATCTCAGGACACAGTTCGAAACTGCAGCAAATGTATTGGGAAGCCACCCACTAATATCCCGGGTGCTCTGTTCCCTACTATTGGATAATTCTTCAACGGTTTGCACTACCGGCCTCACTCTTTTCGTCAAATTACTCCCTATGCTCGCGGTACACGCCTGTGAAGATCTCAAAATTCTTCTGCCTAAATTATTAGCAATCCTCGCAAGAGCAATATGCTGGAAAAAGAGGCGCGGTCTTAGCGCAGCGGGGGTGATCTAGACGCGGAGTTGGACAGAGAATTGGCTAAAGAAGCAAACCCGCCGCTCCAGATACGTTCCGATCTCGATTGGAATCGGCTTGACGCGACCTTCAATGGTACCCCTTCTACTCCTCCTAACGCGCGCCCATTTTTCAGCATGCTTTATTACCTTTATCCATGCAATGTACTGAGATTTTTGCGTGGGCCCGCGCTCTATCTTGAAGCCAATTCCTGGCAAAGTCCATTTACCGTGAATTGGGACCAAGCCCTCGATGAGGAAAGAATCCGAAAGAAGAGCGAGGTATGGTTTCTCTTTAGCTAGCCTATGGTGCCTAACATCAACACCTAGCCCTTAATTCGCGAACATATGTGTCACCCATTATTAATCTGGAGAGACGCAACGAGTGAACTGTCTGCCACTGAGTTTTGGGCAAAATATGACGTATCCCGAATTGCGAGTGAGGCTATGTTGCTCGATATGCGAAACACTGCCCTCGCTATTCGCGCACAAGCTCCTGTTGAATTGCCTCTCCGTGACGATCTGGACTTGTCATCCGAATCCACAAGGTCCATAATACCTCCACAGTCAAGTGTATCTTTGCAGGACATGATCAATACATCCATTGCCCTCAAATCCAGTGCTGATGTTGCAATTATCCAACCTGCATCGCAATGGCCCCAAATTTTATTCACGTCGGCTCCCAGTTCGCCGTTGAAAGGCTCTACACCTATTCCAAGGGATCAGGATGAAGACCTTCCATCGCATGTTGCATCGCACGTCACCCATACTATTTCTGGGTTGCAGCGGGAAATCCTTCTCCTGCGAAATGAATTAAACTTCGAACTTTGGCTTTCACGAGAGAACACGAAACATATCGGTCGACTTTTCCAAGAACGGATCTTGACCAAAAGCGCAGAAGCCGAGCGGCAGGGACTGGTGCGTGAACCCATGCAGATTCATACCCTTTGGTTGAAAAGGTTTAGTATAACAAACTACGAAAATACCGTGCTCAAGTCATTGCTCTCGAAGGTGAGCTCCGTGAACATAAGCAACAAGCCTCTTCCGCCAAGAACAAATATGCGGATTGGAACATAGAGCTCCAAAAAAAGCTCAGTCAGTTTCGGGAGGAGAAGAAATCCTTGATCAAAGAGGCGGCCGCACTCCGCAGCGCGGAAGGGGAAGCACGGGTAAGTCAGCCACTATTTGGCACTCTTGCCCGATTCAATTTATAGGGTAGGCCCTGTTCACAGCTCAAGCAAAACTGCTAGCGGAAGCAACCAAACAAGTATTTGAGCTCCAGACGCAGAAAAAGGAGAATCAACACAAAATTGACCGGTTAAAGGATTACGAGCGGCAGCTCGACCAACACGTCAAGATGCAACGGTTGTGGTAAGTGTCATTTCTCATCCAAAATTTGATTCCAACGTAGCCCCAGGGATCGCGACTTTGCGAAATTCAACCAATGTATGGAGGAGATGGCCCTTATGCGAAATCAGTTTAAACAGATGGAAATGCGCCTGGAGAGCTACGAGAAGACACAAATAGCGATGGACGACTGCGCCCGGTAAGCCCGACGGATTGCTAAATCGAATCAATTATTCACTCCCCCAAGTGGCTCCCGACGTCAGGTTCAAACATTGGAAGCACGGCTAGCTCAACAAAAGCGCAACAATGACGGTTCCCCACATCAATCCGCTCTTCAAATCGCTGCATTCGCTTCAGAAAAGGCCGCACTCAACAAAACAAACACACGGTTGAAGGAAGAAAACGTGGAGCTAAGGGAAGAGATCGAAGAAATGAGGGCTATGGTTGAAGTCCTAAAGGGACAGCACAGTGGCCGAAGAGGTCTGGTTTCTGAACCAAGGGCAAGTCCAATACTTTATGTATAAACCCCTTATACATATTGTCAATGGGCCCGTCTGGAGCTGTGTTTACTGACGGGTCCTCGCTTGTGCTTTCGCGAGCCTTATGTAGGATGGCGTCCTCACAGTGATCGTGATAATAATTACGAGCAATAATTAGCTGCTAATCATAAAATCAATAATAAAGTCGAGCTTCAGATTGACGTGTGTGCCATAATTGGAAGAGCAACCTTCGAGACGATTCCACGAGATTCCATGGGCATATTTCCAGCCCTGCCTAAAATGGTAACTTTCGGATTCTTCGAGAACAGAAAAATTTGGGATACATATAAGGGGGCAATACGCGTCCATCTTGATTGCAAAAGAGCACCCATCTCTAACTCTTTCTACACCATACCCCCCAGCTTCACTGTTCGTATTCAGTCCTCTTCACATCTTGGACCTGACTAATCTAAAACCCCCCACAGCTATAATGTCTGCCCCCCAACCCGAAAGCTTTGGATTCCAAGCTGAGATCTCCCAATTACTTGATCTTATCATCAGTGAGTAAAATAGTTTCGTCGTAACGTTGTCTCGCGATCTAAGTATTGCCCCCAGACACGTTCTACTCCAACAAGGAGATCTTCCTCCGTGAACTGATCTCTAACGGCTCTGATGCTCTCGATAAAATCCGATACGCGTCGTTGACTGATCCTACTGCTCTTGATGCCGAAAAAGAACTGTACATCCGTATCGTTCCCGATAAAGAGAACAAGGTTCTCACCATTCGCGATACCGGTGTTGGCATGACCAAGGCGGACATGGTGAACAACCTCGGTACCATCGCAAAGTCTGGAACAAAGGTATGTTGGCCATCCAATAATTGCGAATCCCATTCTCATTGCGAATCCATAGGGCTTCATGGAGGCCTTGAGCTCTGGTGCCGATATCAGCATGATTGGTCAATTCGGTGTCGGATTCTATTCCGCTTACCTCGTCGCCGAGCGCGTACAGGTTATCTCAAAACACAATGATGACGAGCAGCACATCTGGGAGTCAGCCGCTGGTGGAACCTTCACCATCACCCCCGATACCGTCAACCCACCCCTTGGTCGCGGTACCGAGATCCGTCTTTACATGAAGGAGGATCAGCTTGAGTACCTTGAGGAGAAGAAGATCAAGGACATTGTCAAAAAACATTCGGAATTCATCTCTTACCCAATCCAACTTGCCGTGACCAAGGAGGTTGAGAAGGTTAGTATCTTAGCCAATTCATCTGTTCAACTGGCTGATCCTGGTTTCAATTGCAGGAAGTTGAGGACGAAGAGGAAGAGGAGGCCAAGGATGATGAAGAGAAGCCCAAAATTGAGGAGGTTGATGATGAAGAAGATAAGCCCAAGGAGAAGAAGACCAAAAAAATCAAAGAGACCGAAACATCCAACGAGGAATTGAACAAGACGAAGCCAATCTGGACCCGCAACCCGTCTGAAATCACTACCGAGGAGTACGGCGCGTTCTATAAGAGCTTGACCAACGACTGGGAAGACCACCTCGCTGTCAAGCACTTCTCCGTTGAGGGTCAGCTTGAATTCAAGGCGATCCTCTTCATCCCCAAGCGGTAATTTATTTATGACATTCCTATCGAATGTTACTCATAATCTTCTCAGCGCACCCTTCGATCTCTTCGAGTCCAAGAAGAAGCGTAACAACATCAAGCTCTACGTTCGCCGTGTGTTCATTATGGACGACTGCGAGGACCTCATTCCCGAATACCTTAACTTCGTGAAGGGAATTGTCGACTCTGAGGACCTTCCCTTGAACATTTCCCGCGAGACTCTTCAACAAAACAAGATCCTCAAAGTCATTCGCAAGAACATCGTGAAGAAGTGCATGGACCTTCTGAGCGAGATCGCTGAGGACAAGGATAACTTTGCCAAGTTTTACGAGGCATTTGGGAAGAACTTGAAACTCGGAGTACACGAGGATGCGCAAAACCGTAGCAAGCTCGCCGAGTTCTTGAGGTTCTTCTCGACCAAATCCACTGAGGAACAGATATCCCTCAAAGGTATATCATATTATTTTCCGCCAATCACAACTAACGCGCGATTTTCTAGATTACATCACCCGCATGCCCGAGATTCAAAAATCGATTTACTACCTCACTGGTGAATCGCTCGCCGCCGTGCGCGACTCCCCTTTCCTTGAGGTATTGAAGAAGAAGGGCTTCGAGGTTCTGTTGCTCGTAGACCCCATCGACGAATACGCTATCACTCAGCTCAAGGAGTTCGACGGCAAGAAGCTGATTTGTGTTTCCAAGGAGGGTCTAGAGCTTGAGGAAACTGAGGACGAAAAGAAGGCGCGCGAGCAGGAAACCGCCGAGTTCGGCGAGTTATGCTCCACCGTCAAGGATGCCCTCGGCGATAAGGTTGAGAAGGTTGTTGTGTCTAACCGTATCACCGACTCCCCCTGTGTCTTGGTTACTGGTCAATTCGGCTGGTCGTCGAATATGGTGTGTTTTTTCATTCCGCGTTTTCCGTTTTTAGGTATTAATTACATCGATCATAGGAACGTATCATGAAGGCTCAGGCTCTCCGCGACTCGTCGATGTCCTCGTACATGGCATCGAAGAAGACCCTTGAACTCAACCCCACCAACCCCATCGTCAAAGAGCTCAAACGTAAGGTCGCTGAGGACAAGGCCGACAAATCCGTCCGGGACCTTACATTCCTCCTCTTCGAGACTGCCCTCCTCACCTCTGGCTTCGCTTTGGACGAGCCAACCTCGTTTGCTAAGCGCATCCACCGCATGATTGCTCTCGGTCTGGACGTCGACGAGGACGAGGCTGAGGCGCCTGCCGCTTCCGATGATGCGCCCCCGCCCCTCGAGGGTGCCTCGACCTCGGCGATGGAGGAGATTGATTAGAAAATTTATCTGTATTTTCGCGGACTCGTCCATCCATCCTCTGTACACTGCATCACTTTATTCATGGTCCCGTCGCATAGTTTTTGCTCATCTATTCTACACATATTCACAGCATACGATCCACTATAGTCCAAAATAAAAGATGACTAGATTTGCTTCAAAGGTTGCCTGACACTTGTTGGGGGTCCCCTGGTCCCCTCCTTGCATCTCAAATTATAAATTCTGCGTACATAGGGTTGGTAGATGCTGTTGCCAAATAACCGCTTCGGTGTGTAGATCATATTGTATGTAATTATAAGTAGCTAAACAACAGTCACTTGCAAAACTTGCCATGGCCAAGAAGAAAGGCGATCAACACTCCAAAGCTGTCTCTTCAATACCACCAACACCCCCGGTTGTTGACTTCCCCCACTTGACTCCCAAGGACTGGATTGAGTGTCGAGCACTTTTGGATGATCAGATTCTCCTTGTTGATGTGGGTTCTAACTTGGTGATTATACTTGTATAAACCATATAAATCGGTATTGGCTGTACCCATCAGGGTTTCCTTTCAGCGTCTGAATGCAGTGCATTCGTGAAATGCGTCGACAATCTACCTTTGGAACTAACGCGACCAAAGCGGCGCGGTGAAGCTGACAGAGTGAACCGTACGGTGTCAATGCAGTACATTAGCCTCCTTCCTAATGCTCACGTCCGCACCTAGATCGCTTCTCGCTTTCGTCCCCCGAATTTGCTCAGAAACTACACGCGTTGCTGGTGCCTCATCTCCCATCTTTCCCATACCCGGCCTCCCACTCGAAAGCGAGCCAGAGACCCGACACCCGGTTACCGCATTCATTTAACTCAAATATTCGGATATATAAATACACACCAACCCAACACTTTGGGTGAGTATCCATCTCTGAATTTCCCCGGCGCATAAACCTGAACGGGTGCATCTGGTAAAGTCCACATTACGACGATTCAGTTCGTGACCCGGCAACTGGGGCATATTCAGAATGGACCCTGCTAATTTACCTGACAGGCGTGGAGGATGGCGTAGAAGGTGGAGAGGTAAGAATTCCAGGAAGCACTTTGTATAATTCAATTCATCTCGACGGCAGACACTATTCTACAAAGACGAGAAGGGCAAGTCCCGCGAGGTGATCGCCGCACCCCTCACTCGAGGTACTGCGCTCCTCCACCGGTATGTACATTTTGGCAGGTTCTACTGATGCTGATTTTGAACGCATTGTGTAGCCATGGCCAGGAGTGCATGCTGCATGAAGGGTCACCTGTGCGCAAAGGCGTGAAATATGTTCTTCGTTCGGATCTTATGTTCACGAGGTGAATGCTTGAGGAAGATGATGCCCATTCCACCAGGGCGAAAGATATTTAGAGAACATGTTCAGGTCAGGAACTTGGAATTTCACAATCCATCCTAATTCGACGCTTGGGCGCTTTTGAGTGAATGGCTGATGGGGTGCCTCACACGAGGTATACGTGTGGCCAGTGGCAGAACGTCGTAATGTATGGGGCCCAGGTTGCCAAAATTCACGATGCGGCTACATAACGAGACATGAGCGTTGAATAGAATATTAGACACCAAACTGGTTCCCCATGAGGAAACAAACCTTCAACAGAAGGGCTGGTGGGATTGTTGATGATCGAAAAGGCTTTGGTGGGGTGGTTGGATTGATCGAGAGAACCATCGACGATAATCTGGCGGCCTCAAATGTTCAAATTCAAGTGTTCACCCCCATGACGATCCTGACCAGTCAAACCAAAGCCCTGCCGAACCAGCAGCTTCCGCAGCGCTTAGAAATGAACTATGAATAACACTTTCAGGGTAGGATTAAGTGTAAATAAATATCCATTCAGGTCAAGCGGTCATCGCCTTTTCTTGAAGTTCCTCTTCTTCATAGGCATCCCCGCCTCCACCACATCATCATCTCGATCCCGGTCATCACGCCCACCGTGTCCGTCATCGCGTCTACGTTTGCGGCCTTTATCTCCTTGCGCATTTTGTTCTTTCAATTCGGTAACAGCTATCCGTGCTGCCTCATTGACTCGCTCTTTTAGGAGCGCAATTTCTTCGTCATCCGTAGGCCATAGCTCCATCTGCTTGCCCACGACATGTTCAATCCGCTGGACAAGCTCGACATCGTATTGGGTGACCAGTGTTATAGATTTCCCTGCGCGTCCTGCACGGGCCGTTCGTCCCACCCGATGAATATAATCCTTAGAATGCGTAGGGATGTCAAAGTTGATGACTATGTCAACAGAGGGTATATCCAAGCCACTATTATCATGTTGGGATTCGTGCCCAAACAGTGGAGGGACAGAGTACGCACCGGCTTGCAATATCGGTGGCTACCAAAACCCTTCTGCCTCCACTTTTGAATTTTCCAAGCGCGCCAAGACGCTGACTCTGGCTTAGTTGTCCGTGAAGAGGAACTGCGGGGAAGCCTAAGGTCCTCAGTATTATAGATAGACTAGGGTATTGTCAGGTTGTTCAAATACTAGAGGTGAACGGATTTACGAACCGTGCAGCATCATTAACTGTTCTCGTAAATATTATTATTGAATTTTGTGCGAGCGAGTTGGCCAGGTAGATCAAGTATGCATCTTTGTCCTTGAGCGGCATTAAAAGGTAATATTGCAGCAGCGTTGATACAGTTTGGTATCTTGCGAACGAAATCAGCATGAGAGAATGCACATTGTCCAACGCACTGACTTGGACGACACTTCCACTCGTACAGGATTCGATAAACTCGCTCGCTGTAATTTCACGACTTTGGTGGTCATTGTTGCGGAGAAAAGGTAGGTTGTTCGCTCTTTTGGTATCACTTTTAGAATTTTATCAATTACAGGTCCAAAATCCATGTCCAATAATCTGTCTGCCTCGTCTAGCACCTAAAAGATAGTTACAATAAGCGACTATCACACGGGTCCCAGCACCTACCAAGAACTTAATTCCACGGAGGCTAAATCCTTTCGTATCCTCCAGGTGATCGTTGAGACGACCCGGAGTCGCAACGATGATATGAGGTCGCTTCGCAAGCGCAACGGCCTGGGATACTTTATCCATCCCTCCAACAATCACAGCACAGCGGACCCCCATCGCTGATCCGAGAGCCTCAAATTGCTGGGATATCTGATACGCCAGTTCACGGGTGGGAGCAAGCACGCATGCAAACAGGCCCTTTGGCTCCTCCCAGAGCTTCTGGAGGATTGGCAGCGCAAATGCAGCGGTTTTTCCAGAGCCTGTAGATGCGACTCCGATTATATCTCGGCCTTCTAATGCATGAGGTATAGACTCGGCTTGAATTTCGGTGGGGATCTTGTAGTTAGCTTGTTCAAGCGCTTCTAGCAATGGGTCTATCAGCCCGAGGGATTTGAACGTAACCTCTGAGGCGGTTGATGTACTAGCTTCTTCAGGGTTTGGCATGGCCGTGAAATAAAGAGCCGATATGAATCACACTGATAAAAAAAAGTTGACCAGGCGCGTTTCCCACGAGTATTTAAGTCCTTACCCCGCCTTCCTGCCGTCGGTTATTGCATGAGTACGAGTCTGACGTCTAACTAGTCCGGTTGGTTTCTCGATGGCCTCCCCTACTGGAACACATCGCGTTCTTGTGTCCTATACCGCTACCCTCAAATATTTTTGACCTCGGGAAGGTGGAAACAGATTCAGGCCGCGCTTACCTCCCAATTACCCCTGCGAAACATTCATTGGAAGCCCGCATCCCGCACCTCCGTTAGGACCATCCAGGAGCTTGCTGTTATATTAAAGCCTCTGGAGGGCATTCGCGATGACCACACATCTCAGATACCCGTTACACTCCTGGACAAACCGTTGCTTAACATCCATATTGTAACGTGTGAGGTGAAGAGTCCTAGCGACATATTTACCCGATCTCTCTAACACCTCGGAGTAGGACGGCGAGTTGGATTCCTACCGCAATACGATAAAGAAACAGATCAAAGATTGGCACACAACAGTCACGTCGCGCAAAAACCAAGAATGGTTAATCTTGCATGTTATCGAGCCTAAACCCAAAGTACCATCTGGGAACTTTTTCCATCTGAAAGGTTCTGTCCTGGAGAAAATGAAAACAGATTTCAATACTGATAGACGGGAGCGGTGAGTGTTCTACGAATGTTTGGACATTTTGGCCGGGGGTAACCCATGCCTTTGCTAGATGTGTCCAATTGATATTACCTCCCGGAAACGAGAACCCGGCCATTTGGGCAGAACCCATGAGCAAAATAAAGGATGGGATTCTGTGTGCGTTTGATTCAGCAGTAGCGCAACGTGAGGAAGAGGTGAAGCGCTCCGAGAGCCAGCGCCAGATGCCTGGATGGAATTTTTGTACGTTCTTTATTTTGAAGGTAGGCCCACTCCCTCGATGCATTTCGTTATCTCAATTCTTCAAAACAGGAAAGCCTCTCATATTCCTTTGAGGGAATGAATCTTTTTGAAGAGGCGCTACTCCAATATGACGAATTAGAGGCCTCGTTCCACCACGTGTTGAAAGAGAAAAATTTGTCCTGGTTTGGGACTCTGATATCCCCCGCACCCAAAGATGATTCTTCTCCTCTCCTGGATATTTCCAAGAAGCCGTATAGGGATCTTATCCTGGCAAACACTATCTCAGTTTTTGATTTCCGAATTTATGTTCTTGCTCGCCAATGCGAATTGCTAGCAAAACTATGTCGCATCAACGAGGTGACTGGCAAGGTTGGCGCCTTTTTGAGCGGTTTCGGACGCCGGCTGCGTGAGGTTGAGGTGAGTCTTCAACGGCTGGGATACGACAATTGATCAATTCTGCGTAAGGCCAACGTCCCGCGATTTTTCGTGGAATCTTGGATATACTCGTCAGCTTTAAGCGTGGTAGAGCAATGCGACGCTTGGTCGTCCGCCCACCCTTTAGAGGGCACCAAACTCGCCGCTTTCAGTGCCGGTAAAGGGGAGCTCCTTGAACTTGCAAGAACACAGGTAAGATCCGCCCCTTAGGCATTCGACTGAGCTCTAAATCTCTCAAAGCTCGACGCCATTGGTATTCAGGTTGGACATTTACCAACAAAGCCTCCATTTTCCTGCGCAACACAAGCACCCCGCTCTCCAGAAATAACTCCTACAAATCTTATCAGCAATACAGAGGTCCTTAATTCCATCGAAGACAGTAATAGATTTTATGATTTATACATACATATCACCAACCGCGCCATTGAGATGTATGCCAAGGCTGGACGTCGAAAGTTTGCACTAAAACTTCATGGAAGCCTTGCTGCACTTGATCTGTATGTGTTGATGTGCCTTGTGAGGGTTTCTAACTGTCCAATTTCACAGCCATCGACAGCGTCTGTCTATCGCGCTTACAACATATACGTCGCTACCCGCTCACTACGCGCCCCACATGTGGACTTCCCTTGAATCGTTTATGCTATCACGTGCGCTTGATACACATTCGAGTATGCAAAAACCCAAGGATATCGAATGGATACACATTTTGCTTTCTTTCCTCAAGGCGTTTACCGAGAACGGGGATATGGAGCTACTGATCCATGAAGACGACCGGGTCGAGTATGTTTCGAAAATGGTGGATTCATTGAAGGATTCAGCTGCGGAACTTGATGCAGGTTGGTAAGCTTGCCCGTTTTCTGAAGTGCATGTTGCTCCAACCACCTCGCAGATCTTCCCCACCCTGACCACCCGATGCTATCTGTCCGGGTTTCATCAATTGCTCGACTAGCAAACACCAAAGATGGATCGTTCTTGGATGTCACCGTTCAGAATCTTCTACCCTGCGTAACATCATCACCCTCGTCAAAGCTAATCCATAATGACCGAAATATTATTGTAGGCTTTGCCCGCGGACCAAATCACCATAATTGCCGGAGGGCGAGATGGGGAACGACTTGAATTCAAATCATTACTAGAGACCATTCCTCCTGGAAAGACACGGCTGGCCCTATTTTGTCCTGTAAGTGGCTTTAACTGAGCGCAAGTGATTTGCCGGGTCTGACCGCTAATTCGCACAGACCCCAACGCATGGGATTTACGTTTTGGAATCTAGCGAAATTCGCATTTCAAGACTCTTGTTCCAATGGACGCATTGGAAGCCACCCTCTTCAAGTAAACCCCACCGAACCGGTGGAGATAGCCCCAGCCTCATTCGGATTCCCCGCGACATCCACGCATTGGAAGTCCGAATACGCCAGCCTGACCGCAGTAAGTGGCTTATAAAATGCACTATCTATTATCCTCAACGGGCAAAGTCAAATTGGGGGAAAGACCGAGCGTTCTTGTTACCATACTGACCGGTCGTAACCACGCAGCCAAAGTTGCAATTAAGCTGACCGCTCCCGGAGTGACATTCTTTCCGCTGGAATCCACCATATACCGTGAGTTAAACCAAAGCATTATCTACACAAAACAGATTAGGCTCTAGAGAACGATCTACCCACACTCGAAACCTCCAGCGATTCCACTACACTCTCAGATATACCAGAAAGAAGTAGTATCGCGTTTTTGCAGCCTCATACTGACGCATCTGCCGCCATGACCTTGGTATGTTGTTCAATCATCCCTAACACTATGCTGAACTCGGGTCTAGAAAATTCAAGTAGAGGTAGAATATACCACCATGGCGGAGCCTGAAGTAACCCGCAGGTTGCACTTGAGGCGCACAACTTTGACTGCACTCCCTATTTCGGTCAATGTTGAAGATTTCTTCCGCGGCACCCGGTAAGTGAATGTTTTTATTTGTGCTCAACAATATGAACCTTCATTAGATTGTTTTCAAAATATACAATATCCACAACAAGTCATCAGCATGTGCGAATATTATCAGCGTCACTATCTGTGCCACCAGACAAAGGACTCGACGATCTGAAAGTCGTGTCCTGTCCTACCCAGCCCCGGGTCGCGGTAAGTCCCTCTGTCTATCATAATACCTTTCCTCTTAAAGTCCCAGACGATAACACCGTCCCAATCTGTCAATTTCTTGTTCTATACCGAGTCGCCTGGTGGCCCAGGTTGGCAATTTTCCATTGATTTTGGAATGTTCTGAAACTGTAAAACAGTGAAGGAGTCTCTCGATTTCACGATCCACTACCGCATGCTGCGCGATGGTGAGCGTTGTGGTATACACCTGGCCTCCATTTTGTTAACCGTCTGTCACAGAAGTTGAATCATTAGTAGAAAGTCGGGTAGACCAAGTGTTAGGGGATTCGTCGACTGTGGCGCATCACCGCTCGATGCTTGTTGACCAATTGGTGGAGGCTCTGACGCGGGATGCCTCCTGGGTCGAGATGTACCGAATCACTGGCGAATTGGTTGTTCCAGACCACGAATGCGACAACCATGAACTAGACCAACTACTCTCGCAAGTGAAAGATGTAGGTATAGCTTCCCTACGTCTCAAACTATAAGCATTCTGATATTTTCCTGAAGATCTTACGCAATCACAGACATGGAAATCCAGCCGAGGGACATTGGCGTGAAATCGTTATTCCCGTGGATGTGCCGCATATGAACGTGCGTGCAGCCTCAGCTCACCTTTCACCCATGCCCATATTGACCTCATCCTAGATCGTTGCCGCTGCGCGCATCCGAATATTATCTACACCCTTCTCATCAGCAGACCATTCTCAAGATGATGACGCCCTGCCTCTGTACGCAGGGCAGCCTATATCCGCCTCCCTCACCATTCAAACATCCTTCCATTGGGGTTCCGCGCCGGAGGAGAGGTCCCGGCGGTACACTATGCGTTTCGACGTTGAGGAGATCGCCAGGGACTGGCTTGTGAGCGGAAGAAAGCGGGGAGATTTTGTCGCTACGGTCAGCGCCCTAGGTATTCCCATCGAATTCTCCTGACATTAACACGCTACACTAGCATGATGGCATATACACCGTGCCTATGACACTGATTGCCTTGCATCATGGGGAGCTCGCGCTGCCAAAGGTCACTGTGAATGCCCTACCAACCCCGGGTGAGGTGACGATGCGCTCTATGGCTATTCCAAGTACGGAGACATATCAGTTGCATGGGGCCGAGAAGGTGCTGGTGTTGCCCCGTGGAGGGAGGAGTACATTTGTTGTTGGGATGGGGACGGGCTAATTTATGCTTCCTATCTTGTTACGATATGGTATATTTCAATCCCGTCTTACTTCAGGAGCTTGGACCCCTTGCACTTACCACTAACCCCGTGTACCACCCTGTGCTAGTGAGGAGATAGGAGCATAATGGATGACTTCCCGAAATGCTTATACAAGCCTGTAGTAACGGGACTCCAGATATAAATGTCCTTCAAATGTTCTAAGCGAAATTGCATCAGCGAAATCCCTGCTCCGATAGCTACTCCTGGACGCGCGGAGTCACCATCCCTGGCAGCCCGCCCACAGCCTAAAATCTCGTCAGTACGCAGTTCTCTTGCCAACCATCAGAAATACTGACAAGATTTGCGGTATCAGCTGTAATGCTAGGTCTGGCCTTTCTTTAAAATCGAAATCTAAGGCATAATATTCCTGCAATCGCCAACTGCGTTCTCCGTGTTCATTGCACTCCAAATTCTATTTATAGATTCTAATGGAAAGTCGCTCTTATTATTGAACGTTTTACTTAGGCAGATCGAACAATTCCTGACATCACCCTAGCAATCGCTTGCAACCACTTAGGGTGCAAGTATATCAAATATGCCTGGTAACAAGCCGCCTCGAGTCGCCCAAATGTGCAGCCCAACCCCTGTCGCCTCATTTAAGTCAAGAGGTGAGTTTGTTGATTGTCCATCACCCGCCTTTTTCCAAGATGACCCACTACTCTTTTGCCATTTTGGCTATTTTGGCCATCACTACATTCGCTTACGAACAGAAAGGACCGACTGAATGTCGACCAGCTGCGGGATTTAGCCTATGTCAGAATCTTTGGGGTGCATGCACGTATTTCCACTATACAGTCCTTATCAGGTCATAATTAGGCCAACATTAGCTGCCGGAGTTGGTACACAGTCCACCAATTTAATTAGCAGCGCAGAATCGGACCAGTATATTGGAGGGACGTCGATTTCATGGTCTACCACGTACGCATGGGAAAACGCCGAAACAAAGGTGAAAAGTTGTGAGTGTCAATCGCGTTTCGATTATTTTGCCATGACCCTCAGTTTTGCCCAGTCGCCAACGCACAATCGTCGGCTGCCAAAGGTGTGAAAGTAAGAAATGGAAATTGAGTAGATAAATATCACCCTAATTTTCCTGGCTGGCCTATCCAAGCTCCAAGATATTTCCTTGATCCCCTCAGTTTGGAATTGGAGTTACGAAACCGCGTCTGCAGGCCTCCAGGCTAATGTTGCGTTCGTCCAAACAACTCATCTTACACCATACTATTGCATTCTTAAACTCCATTTTAGGTATGATATTTGGACTGGCTTCTCCTCGGCGGGTTGGCCAGCTTCCAAGAAATCGTGGTACGAAATGTGAGTTATACATTATCGTATGTATGTTAGATATAATTGATGCCTCAAGAATGATATGGATATCCGCCCGCGGAAAGTACGCCGATATTTCTAGTACCTGACTACATCCTTACGATGACCAACACCTAGAGTGCAGCCCCTAGGTCAGCGTGTGGCCAAAGGAATACAGGTTGCAGGCCATACCTGGGATCTATGGAGAGGCCCTTACAAGACGTGGCAGGTCATGTCATTCGTCACCCGCGATGGTGACCTAACCGCCTTCAATGCCGATTTGAACATGTTTCTCAGTATGTCATAATCCCGACATATCGTTGGTCATCGCTCATCTCAATTATTCATCGCATAGAATTTCTCATAGACCACCAAGGCTTACCCTCACATCTGGTAAAAATCCCTTGTCGATGGCTCTCCTTATAATTCACGGGTGCCCGTCAGGTGATTCACTCCCTCCAAGCAGGCACCGAACCGTTTGTAGGCCAGGCGAAATTTGTGACGTCGCAATATAGTGTGGCTATCCAGAAACAGTAGTGTTAAGCCCCATTGGCCCTGATTGGTTAACAGATACCCATCTTTTCATCACAAATTCTAAATATTATATCTGACCCCAAACCACTCTCCGATGTACAACAGTCAGACAAGCTCGAAAATGATTACTTTTGAGACAAGGAAGCATGATATAATTGAATAATCGTCTCCCTTGAATACACAGGTAGCCCGACTCGCAGCTAGTGGTCCTAACCTGATCTGAGATCATTAATATCTAAGGCGCCCAGGAGGTTTGGCACGGGTAGGTCTGTTACAAGTACGATCACCTCTTGTTTTTTTTTTTGCGCGCACTAGTATAGGAAGATAGGGAAATACCTTATTATGACTCAAGACTCAACCAGGATGTTTGTGTCTTGTATTTTCGTTGACGCACTTATGAAGCCCTTGTATTTATTAGGCATAAGCACACGGTTGTATATGCTACAAATAGAACCGAATACAGTTATAACAATCCCTCCAAAACTCGAAATGACGGCTGGAATAATGCCCTTCATGGATTCAAATGATCTAGGCAGACATTCGTACCCGTGGCCGGGATCCAGCCATGGCATATGACGCAGGCTCGTTTGAGGATTACCCTCGACCCAAGCTGTTCGACAAAGGCTCTGTCCCGAGTACGCATTTCTATTACCTCCGTATTAGAGTCAGCAGCTAAACCAAGGGTCCCAGAAAAGCCACAGAAAACGCGGCTGGAGATATAAATCCTTTTTCCCAAGGTGACAGATACGAGCATGCATAGTAGAATAAGGTCCCCGGTGACCTGGACGGGCTCATCTTGGCTGTAAAATAGGTGTGGGTCCAATTCAACTCGCCCGACATCAGGAAAAAACTAGATTTCTCTATAGACCTACATAGCTGTGATAGCGGTCAAAGCTCCATCGCCACCTTCCCTTTATATAGCACTACATAGCTCCCATAACTCCCTCACACATCTACATAGCTCTTGTAGCACCCCACATTTCTATCTAGTCCCTACAAACCTCATAGCCTACATAGCCGACATAGCCGACATAGATCTCTGTAGACTAGATAGTTCCATACAGTTCCGTTGCCCATGCGCTTTCCTATGGACCGTGTAAACCGCTTTACATTCAGTGGTTGTCATTCAATAATGAATCATTTAATTTTAATTAGGTACACGGATGGAGTACTATACGTAGATATGATCCCAGCAAGACTAGCACTTACGGGGTGGCAATGGTGACGAGGGATTGAAATTATCTTCCTCTGGGAGGTTCCACACGAGCAAAGCCATTGCTTCCGAGTCTGCACAGCAAATACGGCGGCTGCGGTGTTCAGTAGAGGCTCCGTACGCACGACGAGGAATACGCACTTGAGTCGCTGTGAAGCGCTCGGCATTGGGCACGGCTGCAGTGGTAATAGCAACGTGCGGGATAATGTTGTATGGGGAGTGTGATATCGA
Source organism: Infundibulicybe gibba (assembly GCA_015501065.1). Taxonomy (NCBI): domain Eukaryota; kingdom Fungi; phylum Basidiomycota; class Agaricomycetes; order Agaricales; family Omphalinaceae; genus Infundibulicybe; species Infundibulicybe gibba. The sequence continues at coordinate 9,797 of JADNYI010000405.1, read as the reverse complement.
ATCCGGCAGGGGTGGGTCGCCTGCGGCCGCGGCAGGGGTGGTAGGTCCCAAATCTGAGAGCAAGAGGGATGTGATGTTTAGTTCGGCGAACCGCGATGCGAGGGACACTTCGTCTGCTTGTTGCCCGTGACGTTGATTTTGTGGTATGTGCGGTTGGTGGTGTCGAGCAACGGAGGCCTAGATAGACATTCGATCATACCATATGTGCATGAATATAGGCACTCACGTTATCCCAGGTCTCCCCGTACTCGCCTGGTTAAGCCGATTTCACCTATCTTATATTCAATCTAACCTCATCCCACTCAGCTAGTCATAACATGCCAAAAGACGTGCACCTACCCAGGGATCATGATGCCCATGCTGCTTAGTGTACATGCGGGATGGTGTCCCGAACTCATGTGTTAGGCCAACGTAGCCAGCGCAAAGGCATGTCACCGTCCAGGAGGAGGTGGTGGTCAAACTGTTTATTGTTGCGAGTACAAGCGTGGAGCTGTGGATGCTCGCGAGATGGAACGGAGTGTGGGGCCCTCACGGCAGCATGAGGCCATGTGCGATGCCACTGCTGTTGAACTTAATGGCTAGTACGGAGGAGTATAACCTAAAAGTGCTTACATGGATGCTCATTGCTCGAGGTGTTGCGGTGTATGTGTGATGGGGAGATGAGGAAGCGGGATGCATCAGAATCAGATAACAGATACGTACTTATGAATAAAAAATTCCTCCCAAGTCGATTCTAACTCCGACTGAAAATTCCACCGCACGGACCCAACGCACGGACCCTTGAACCAGCCACATCTCTGCTGATCACAATGGCAATGATGACAGTACCTCAACATTACAATCTTGCCTACCCACTACTTACCCGTCATCGCTCGACCTACTCAATTCACGCTGGCTAACTATCAACACCTCCAGCAGATCTCCCATTTCCATCTCCCACATCTACGGCTAGTCCACGACTACTAAACCACCATACTTCTAATGTTTATCGACAATGAAGATCGGAATGCGCGCAGGCTGCACTAACAAACTGGCAATGCGAACTCCGCGCATCAAATGCCCGCTCTAAAAACATCGGCATAAACACATCTTCCTTGCTCAGTAAGCGTATCCATAGCCTGTCTCCAGATTGTAACTAAATGGCATGCGGCTCCTAATCGCGTGATCTATCGCTGGCATCCAGGCTATGCTCAATTCTCAGGTAGGCGCTAATATAACAGTAGTGTCCCCGCCCGTGATACCCACCCCCGGCTCCCAGCTTGCTGACACCATCTACCTATGAGGATCCGGACTACGCGCGAGCACCCTACTGCCGAAACACCGTATATGTCATCCCGCCCCTTGTTGGCTGCGGCGACCATCAGCACACTTACTGCGCCACTCTACCGGTCTCAACATCCTACACCCGCTTGATCCACAAGCCCCTCACGGCGCTCCTACCATGCATCGAACGCCAGTGTACTTTGTTGACCCCGCATATCCGAACCTTTCAGAACGATTGGAAGCGGGAGTACACCCTTGGCTCAGTTGTTGGTAGATCCTATGTATAAATCCGCTTTGTATCAGTTTGTAGCAATATTATAATACGTCTATCTCCGTATCTGCTATGCACAAAAATTGTGTTGATATTGGTGAGACCTGGGGTATCCACCGTGTTCCGGGCAGTGAAATTCAGAGAGTCTCGTTGTAGACACGATAACCCCCATAGCTCACACAGACACGTATGGAGGCTATATAACTATATATAGCGTTAACGCGATGCTATACTATCTACAGGGGACCAGCAGGTGACTACAAAGTACTATATAGGGCGATATAGATTGGCTGCTGAGCTATATTGGCTACACGCGCTATGTATCTGGCCGGCCGGCTATGGACAAATACAGTTTTTCCTGATGGATGGTCCCAACATCTAAGTCACTAGGTGAAGGAGGGATTCAGGGAAGACAGACAGATACTTACTGGAGGCAATAGACCATAGAATGGGCAAAGATGGGTCATCGGGGCGGCGGAACCGGAAGTCAGCGGCGTACAAGTGCAGCACAGATGTATCTTCGTCAAACCAGCTGAGTTCAGTATCCAGATCGGAATATGGAAACAAAGGGCACTGAGGAAGACAGCCGTGGAGCGTGAAATCAGCGTAGAGGTCGTGAATCCATGCGGAGGCTCGGTGTCTGAGGGCAATAATGGTAGAAGGGTGGTTCATAGTGGGTATGCCGATCCACTGCAGAGGCCAGGCGATATTTACATGGTTGAAATCGACGCTTTGGCCGCCGAGCTTTGTGATGGCCCAAAGAAGGGCTGGGTGTACAATACCTATTTCTCCGCCCACTTAGGGTGTGGCTTCTGCATTCAATTATTGGGGCTGTTAACAACCCCCGCGTAGCATTTGAGACTAACAAGAGGAAATCGGACAACCCCGGATATCATATTTCAAATAGTTCGATGGGTGCACCAGGGAGTTGGCGAATAGGCAACATTAATGACACCCAGCCTGTATTGGGGAGTGTGCTTGGGCCAATTGCCATCACTGGCTGGAAAATTTGAAATTATGTCACCAAGGCGCGTCAGGATGTTGTCGAAAATCCTACCTTCCATTGTTACGGACGATCAGCACAGCCTCATGTATCGCACCACGTGGATAGGAGTATGTAGACCGGTGGGGGTGCGATACCCAGTGACATCCAGTCGATGCAGCTGGCACAAGCTTACCAGCCGGGCGAACACGCGGTGGAAAAAAACATGGGTGGAGGCGATAGTCCAAACTAACGAGCTGAAGAATACGAGAGTACGGCGCACTTAAGTGCAACATATAAGCTATAGAGGATGACTTAGGACGTCAAACATCAGATACTAGGTGGTATCGATTTCGTCTGCCACATGAATAAGTAGTTTAGAGTTCGATAGATTCTTTATGTTTAAATTTCCGGCCGGCCCGATCAGCGGAACGAAACCGGAATTGATTTCCATAAAGCTCGAATTCAAGGTGGGGCGAGTCCAGCACGGTTTGAATATTCGTATTGTCAGGTACCGGTAGCGGTGTACTTTGGTTGTAGGACGGAGGTAGCGTTGAGAAGAGTGGAACGGCAAAGGCGAAAATAGAGTTTTGTTTTGGGATCACTTCAAGTTCCACCGTCAGTTATTTATATTTCAGGAAAATTCGAAAATACGTTTTGACTCATCCCTCCTGGTTATAACCTTGAACGCATTCTCTGTTTCATGAATGACGATCCCAGATAGACCTACCAAGCATGGGTTCTTGCTCTGGCGAACTTTACCACAATCAGTCGTGATTATGGTGGCTTAGGAGCGGTATCCACCAGTTATAATGGAGCCATGGAAATCGGCTTTGAGTAACTTGGGGTGCATCCCCGAGAATGACGGGATTGCATCAGACAGACCCAGGGAAGGCTGCTTTTGAGATAAGCCCAATAACTCGGACATATATCCCATCCAAAGGTGGTGTAATGGCAAAAATAGTTCATATCTGCGTCCAAATAAGTGTGTTGTTGCAGCTATCAAATCGGCCTGAAATCACTTAGCATGAGATTCATCAAGTTTCCACAAACCCTGCTTCTTCGCCTCTTTTTTGCTGATGGTCCCGCGCTTGCGAGTTTGTTTTTCGATCTGGAGCTTTGCTTTCCGCTCCTCTACTTTCTTCTTAGCTTGACTCTCCCGCACGGGATTTTCTAAGACAATTTGGCGTCCACGAACCCGACTCGCATAGATTTCCACAGGATTTGATACTTGCGAGAGGTTTGTTGTTACAAAAGTGGGCGTGAAGGGAGCTGGAGGGCGTTCGCCCTAACGACATCCAGCAACGAACCTGACAAAAAAAGACCGATATTTACCTCGATGAAAGTGAGGCCTTTGTATATGCCCACGTTTGTGGGTTGTTGCTGATCGCTGTTCATCGTGTTGCTTGCTGTGTTTGGAATGGAAGACGATAATACGCAAAAGCTCCGATCATAATATTACCAAACCGCGCGCCCTACATTGCCAGTGAACGACAACATACTAACGACACGAAAGGATCCAATATCCTAAACTTTCAAAATCCAAGCTAATGTTCGACACGGACAACAATCCCGTGCGTGCTGGGACCCAACAACGGGAGGAGACGGAACATATGTACGTAAGTATTTGGTTTCGAACCGCCCTGCCACCAGGCCGGTGATGCCGTGCCGATGTCAACTTCGGGTCCGCTCAACGAGCTCACTATGACCCCCCCACCACACTCCCCAGCGTTTCCTGTCTCTGCTGCCTACTGGTCCACCTATTAAATTGCAATACTGGCATATTCTCAATATGGGGTCTCGGACCGGATCAGAGGCGAAAATGAGATATGGCTCTTGTCTTTGCCAGGCCATAAAATATAAAGTTACTGGGCCACCCTTCATGCTTGTGGTTTGTCATTGTGACAATTGCCAGAAAGCAACCGGCTCTGCGTTCATGACGAATGCCTTTTTTAAGGCGAAGGTAAGTGGTACCCATGAACATCTGATGTGCTATTAAACCGGCCCGGAATGTTGGTTAGTATGTCGTTCTGCTCAAGGGGGAAGAGCATATCAAGCAGTATAAAGACCCTGGTACACGTAGTGGGAACCCAATATTTCGTTCTTTCTGCTCTCAATGCGGTTCTTGCATATTCCTGGGTGGTGGGGGGCGGGAGTATAAGATGGTGGCAGCGGGCACATTGGATGATTCTAGTGATTGGGGTAAGTCCCGTCCTAATAGTAAGTGGAATAAACTCTGAAAACCACATCATGATAGTTCCTCGCATGGAGAACCTTCCTGAATATAGGCGCACTTGGCTTCACGATATTGGCCTTCAACCTAACTTCCGCTATAAATTGTAAAAACCACCGTGTATGTTATCACTGGGATAAGTAATTGAACCCACTTGCACCATGTCGCGCGCACGTATTACGGCTACATCGTCAAGTTGACGTCGACTGCAAGTGGATGATCGGCATGCTGCATCCTAACTCGGGGAAGCCCTACGGTACATAGCAGACACGGCTGCGGCGCGTCGAAGTGTCTGACTTTGGCACCCTCAGTTATCCGAGTCTGATCCTATGGGAGCCCCTCCCTCGCCAGCTCCAGTAACCGCAGAACCCGTCTTAAGAATCGCGTAGGAAATGATATCGCCGGGCATTTTGATTCGATCACCTTGGGGTCTGCGGTGGGACAAAAATAGGACGTCATGGAAGTCGCAAAGGGACAGTTTGGAGGTTACGTAGTTTCCCAGCAACTGATTGGAACACTCTTAGCGAATTGCATGCGTCCTGTTACATCGGTGTGATGGCTCCTGTTCAAGTACGTTAATGGCACGGGCGCACTTGAATAACATCATACTAGTTCTAGCCTCGGATTGCCTGCGCACGCCCGGTACTGATTACGCACGGCCGGCCCGGGGTAGCCGCCTCCTGTCGACCTCCTTTTGAGACTCGATCGTCCAAACTGGTGCAGTCAGCCGCCTCGACATGATACTTAAACCGTCCTGCGCCATGCTCCTCCCCCGGTCGAATCTTGTTATTGCACTATCTCTTGCTATATTCTACCTCCAAGCTCAAAGCTATATTACCATCGTTCATCATGCTCTTCAACAACACCAACACACTCATTACCGAAGCCAACAATGTGCGTCCATCCACTGCTGTTATCCTGTCCGCGGCTGACACAGGCGAGCAGGGAACAGTCATGTCGTCCCTCGACTCTGACGCGTCCATCTACTCCTGCGAGTCCTACCAAGGGCCTCAAGAGCCCACACCCAAGCCATGCATGAGCCCCCACGATCTCGATATTCTCAAGGAGATCGGCGCCGGGCGAACCAGCAAGACCTATCTCGTCAGGCACAAGGAGTCGGCGAAGCTCTACGCACTCAAGGTCGTCTCAAGGCGGGCCTCTCCGACGCGGAGGTCCAGCGCACCCTCAAGCAGCAGGCGGTCCACGCGGTGATCGCGAAGACAGGGAACTTCCTCCTGCCACTGGTTGCGAGCTGGCACGACGAACGCAATTTCTATATCACCACGGTGGGTACTTTTCCCTGCATGGTCATTCGGAGGCTGACATTCCGGTAGGACTACATTCGTGGTGGTGACTTCGCGGCCGAGGTTGGCAGCTGTGGGACCTTCAAGGCTGTTCGTGCGCGTTTCTGCGCTGCACAGCTTGTGAGTCTCTCTCCATTCTCCCCGAATCCATACTGGACAAACTACAGGTTCTCGCGCTCGAGAACTTACACAGGCTGAACATCGTCCACCGCGACATCACGCTCAACAATATTCTCATCGACGCCATGGGATACATCACCCTCGGCGGCTACGGAGTCTCCAATATATTCGAGGAACCCGGAGTCGGGTCGCTCACCGCCGACACCAGCTTCCTGGACTTCGTCGTCGATCCGAACTGCAATGCAGGCACATTCCTCAGGCCCCCCGCGACGGCACCGACGATGTGCGGAATAGCAGGCACGCCGCATGCAATGTCCCCTCAGCAGCACCAGGGGGTTGAGCATTCCTACGATGCGGACATCTGGGGGATGGGCGTGGTCCTCTACCGGATGCTCACGGGAAAGGTATGGCTGCTCATTTGGACATTGGATGCAGATCCTGACACACGACTAGCTCCCATTCGGGAATGATTCCTCTTGCGTGGAGGAGATAGGGCACGATGTGATGCATGCTCCTCTGGTGTTCCCCCAGAACAAAGAGATCGACGCTACCACCATCGAATTCTTGAGCGGGCTCCTCGCGAAGGATGTCCGGGACAGGCTCACGATGGCTCAAATCAAGACCACAAGTATTTCGAAGAGATGTGAGTCCTTCATCCACATGCCAGTACTTGGGTAGCTCATCCCACCGCGTCAGTGATTGGTTCAAGATGGCATCGAAGACCTACCTGGTGCCTTGGAGGCCCCGTGTGTCTCCGATCCCGAAGGATTCCCAGGACATCTCTCTGCTGATGGCTGGGGCGACGTACTCGTTCTCCAAGGACCCACACCCTGAGTTCGGGTTCCTCGCGGATCGCGTCTCCCTCGCTAGATCTGTTGAGTTGGATGCTTCGTCTCCTGGCTCCGCTCCTGCTCCCACCTCTGCTCCTGCTCCTGCTCCTGCCCCTGCCTCCGCCCCCAAGAAGTTTACCATGATCATGGGGCGACTCTTTGGATTCTCTGCCTCTCCTGCTGCCGCTGCCACTGTCACACCGGACTTGGTCTCTACCTCAGCTGACCCTCCTACCTGCGGACCTTCCCCATCTCCGGCGCCAGCAAGGAAGAGCGCGCTCAAGCCCTTGATCTTGCCGAAGATTGTTGCGCGGCGAACTCTTGAGACACAGTCTCGGTGTGCCCCTTCCAGTGAGCGACTGTCTCCAATTGCGGCATCTTCCCCAGCCCCATCGAGTGCCGGATCCAGCCCGCGCAGTTCCCTCTTCACTACAGTGTCCCGGAGCACAACCCCCACGACGGCCTCGAGTCTCTCTCCATCTCCCATTCCTGGATCTGAGTTCTCTGGTACTCTGAGCGGACCCGAACGTGTTGGATCATCTCCTGCCTCTGGATGTGCGCCCCCTGCCTCGTTCTGTCCCGCTTCTGTATCTGCTGGGCTTCGACTTCGAGTCGCTTCCCGCCCTGCTGCTGCGCTATCCCCGAGCCAGGGCCTTGGGATCTTCAATTTCAACTCCGCGCCCCTCTCGCGCGGCCCAGTTCTTCGTGACACGCGCCACAAGCGGTCTGCAGCACTTGTGACTGAGACCACACCTCCAACACCCAAGATCCATCGCTCCAAGGCCTCGCGCGTTCCCCTGGTCAGAGCCCCGCGCATCAAGCGCACGGCACCCCCCGCTACACTGGGGACGGGCGAGGCTGGGCAGCTGGAATCGGAGGCGGCCGGGCAAGCACCACGCCCAATCGCACTGGGGGTGGAATTGCCTCACGAGAATGTGCTCGCGCGGATGCGTGCGCATATTTGGCACGTGCAGGACGAGGCGTGGGGTATCCCGGCCATAGAGGTGGACCGCATCTGCCTGGGGAGTGCATGGAGTGCAGATACTATCCCGGACCTGGTTGCGGAAGCGCAGCAGGATGAAGAGGAGGTAGAGGGTAAGGGTTTGGGGCGCGCGATATGGGGCTGGGCGGCGAGCACGTGGACTGCGATAAGGTCGGCGCGCACTGCCGCGGCCTGAAGGGGTTAGGTGATTTTTTCTTCTTTTCGGTTGTGATAACGGACACCTACACATACAATATACACCGCGTATGCGACATACGACATACATCTATACATCCTATGTACATACTTAGTTTTGGCGCTTCCTTTTCCAGCCTCCGCCCTAGTAGGCTGCAGGTCCTAATATATCCATTAAACGTCCTTTCAATATTTACTGGCATAGCCTATTCCGATTCACGAGGCTTAGGATAAGCGGCTTTTTCGTTGATTTCAACGGTACTGGTGACGTCTACTCGTAAGGCACAGCACACTGCGGCCGCGCTCTTCGCGCTCCCATCGCCGTTCCTCAAGAACACGTTCAACGCATACACCACCAACCCACCCGACCCCACACTCGCGTTCAGGATATCGCTCCGGGGCGGTTGAATGGAGCATGCTCGGCGAAGATGCTAAGTGCACTGCGAAACGATGCTGGGGCCAAGTAGGTACCTTTCCGGTGTTCGCAAGGAGGTACGATTCTCCTGAGCCTCAAGTTTGCTGATGAGGGAGGGGATCTTGCGAAGCAATCACTGAAACGATAGACATGATAGAGAAGTACTTCAAGTTCATGCCGATTGCCATCGACCAGTTGGCTCATATACCGTAAGTTCAAGGTATCAGCTGAGTAACGATCGCCAGAGGGAATGACGGCGGCTACAGAAACACGACATGGACCTAATCTGCCACCACGTCGAGAATGCATAAGGAACAGAAAGGAAGAAGAGCATAATCTCCACTGCACCAGGGATCGTCCAATGGTCATCTGAAACTAAAATCGGAGGTATCCAGTTGGTGAGGGCTTTCCGAACCACTGAGCCGGGTGTCAGATAAGCTGTCAAAATGCCCACTGACCTGAGAACCTCGCCTGCGAAGACATATCAGAAGTGGCCAGTGCGACGTAGTACTAGTAGGCGGTTGAACGTTGAACGTTGGCATGGCATAACAAGGCATAACTTTTACATCACCTTGCTTGTCAAGAACGATAATGGGTGACTTCCCGTAAGGTTTTCGAATAAACATATCGTATTTCGATCAAAACCGGCAAGGCAGCGCAGGGTTTAATGCGATATGATATGTTGCTGACTAAACCGTAAGCCATCCGAATATAATAGATTAAATATGTCCCAAGGCTGGTGGGACTCGGTGAAAACATCGCATTCGGGCTCTTTCGCGGCATAGCAGGGAACAGTATCCAACTGTAAGTTGTTAGTTCTTACTATTACATCAAGTTACTGAAAATACGCCTATAGAATCGGGCTTTCCCCTCGTCCTGAGGCCAATTGCTAGGCTGGAAAGCTGGTTGTGGCAGCTGTAGTTGCTTGGTGCAAGTAGGTACAACTGAATTTACTTCACGGGGAATTTGCGCACACATATTGATGATCTTTGGGTCGTAATCATGGCAGACAGTAATTTCGGCGGCTGGACGGGACTTACGGAGTTTGAAAAGCGTTTATTCGACCACTTTTAATCTGTAGGAGGGGTAGACACCCTATCAACAGACTTTCATCTATTCGAGGGTCTAAGCGAGATCCATCGTATCTTTTGTCCCTAATCGTCGTCGGCACCTCGGCGCGATCTCGCTAAAGACCAAATTTA
>JADNYI010000404.1:0-29126 GCA_015501065.1 Infundibulicybe gibba | reverse complement strand
AACAGATCCATAGTAGTACCACGCAAATGACTCGGCGTCGTGGCGATACTGCCGCCTCACGCGACCGTGTCCCTTGAGAAGTTCAAGCGCCATGAACGGCATCGTCCAGTCCGTTCCGTTCCGCTCTGAGGGGGGCCCCGTAGTTGGGCAAGGTCGAAGTCGTTCAATATACCTCGGCCATGAACCTCGTCGTACATTAGATTCGAGACACTGATATCATAGTGGCGAATTCCTTCCCGCCATAAATGTAGGTGACCTGAGGAGAGATCGTCAGGTAGGGAAGTAGGAAGGGGTGGAACCACCTACAACGAAGCATTCCCAGAACGCTCTCCAAAACTTGTCTCCTACAAGATTGGTGATAGGGCACAACTTACGAAACGCGATCCATCGCAATACGCGCTTTCCACTCCGGTTTCAATCCAAAAAGCTCTCTGATATACTTGGTGGAATATTGGTCGAAGTCGTGTGTATAGATCAAGTCCGGTAGATGCCCTTTGATATATTCATTCGTTTCGCCAACCTTGCGCGCTCTTTCCAGTGCGTCCACCTCCGAGATTCGGGATTCTTCAGGCCAGTATAACTTTGACACCATCTCGACACCTTCCAAATTTTTAGTTTATCGCGAGGATCCTTGGAGCTGCTAGTCGTCTTGAGCATCTGTGTGCAGCGCCCCCTGAGCCTGTAATAACCAAGAGCTTTCAAGTTGTTCCGGGATAGGTTGAACCGCAATTCGGGAGTGCTAGACTCTGGCGAGCCAAAACGGAGGGAAATGGTTTCCTCTTTGGGCGATGCCACTCGCGACACTGCTGGTATCTTGACCTCCTGTAACTCCTTCATTACCCCAATTCTGCAAGCTGAAGCGTTGGAAGGCAAGGAGGAGGACCAAGAAGTAGGGAAGGTCGTCGATGAAATTAATGCCAAACGACTGCACGGAATCTTCGTTGTCGTAATACCACACATGCACGACGTCGTCTACGAGGGCGTCAGAACACAAGAGCGTTTAAACAATTGAATACGACTACCAACGATGACCAAATTGATGATATGAGTCACCAGAATGCGCGCGACATCTTTTCTGCAGCGTTCGACGCACTCCGTAGCATGGCCGGGATATGCTTTTTGGCATTCTCGCAATTTCTCCTCTTCCTCGACAACCGTGACTTTGCCCCTCGCTTCCTCTTGCCTAAACTGCTACCCCAACCATCAATGCTGCCGAAGGATACAGCTGCTGCTGCACCAAGAGCGAGCTTGGAGCTGAACCGGGGGCGGCAACGAGGCGTGTCAACCCTCGAGGGGAGGGCACCTCGAATCTTCCTGAATCCAGCGTTGGGTCTTCGGTTGACGCTTGCCGCTGCGATTCCTCGGCTTCTTCGGTCAAGCTAACCCCATCTTCATCTTCATCTTGCTCCTCACTGAGTTTAGAAGAGATTGAGGGTCAATCCTTCGACACGGATCATCAGCTTTGTAGGACTCCCGCAGGGTGGATTTGATTTCCTTGATTTCCTTCCCGAATTCCTGACTACAAAGGACGCCTCCCCAGCCAAAGTTATTTTTTGGACACTCCCCCGCGGTTCTGCTGGCAAACCTTCCAGGTTCTATTGCCCGGATCCTTAAAAAGGGCGGCCCGCACAGTGTCGAAGGGAGCCAGTATCATGTCCGGTTTACACAACGGTTCGCCTCCATCAGTTCCAATAATGCGTTTGGGGTTATTCCGATGAAACATTATGTTCAATTCCGAGGGTGGCCGAAGTAGGTCGCATTCCACCTCCTTGAGATCCTCCAAAGCATGGTTGAAAGCGGAAACGAATGGTTCGTATCGCTTCGTCTCGTCAGATGTAATAGATGTACTAAGCGAGGTCAGCAAATGGAGTTTGGCCGAGCTGGGAGAACGCACTATTTCTTCAAATTGGAACGAAGTCGGGAATCCTCCTGATTACATATCGGAAGCACGGCCTCCAAACATCTCTGCAGAAGGTTTTCGGGTTTGGTCGCCCTCTTCTCATCTGGTAAGCATAACATAAGGAATGTTTCCAGGACTGTTTTCACATCACGTTTCCCATGATTCCTTATATCCTCGAAGGCTCGACGGAGAACGGGAGACAGCAGCTATGCTGCAAATACCATCATCGAATTTTCATTCAGATTGATCGAAGGGGTACTTACGTTGGGGTCCCTAGACATTCTGAAGCGACTGTAGTTCCATTGCTGTTTGGTGTCGACGACCCGGAGTCGAGAGGGTTGATGATTTGGCTCACACGTTCAAGTTGGGAGTCGTGGGCGGACCTGGGCTCTGTATTTGCTCCATGATATTAGGGGTGGTTCTGGTGGATTCCTTCAGCCGTGGGCATGTAGGTACATATCACAAACGTTTGACCGTGTGGCATGGTGGGCGTCGCGGACAGTCACAATATTAATTGTTGCAAATTGGAATGCCGGGTTATGGTCACTTGACCGTTCTTCCGGACCGAAGCCGAGCGATGTCTCATGATCAATATCTGCCAGTGCAGTGCTATTAGCATTACTCGTTGGGTCTCGGCGGGGCAGTGTTTCTAATACCACAACGCTTTTCAAATGTCGGCTATCTTTCCTTGGAACCAACGCTGCTTTTGTCGATTCGGAAGTACGCTGACAATGTTCTTTACTTGAGGGTGAGGGCCGCTGCTTGCGCACGGCATTTCCGAGTCCATTACATATGAAAAATATTTATATTCTAAACAGTTTGTAATGCTCATGAAGTTATATATATATATATTGTACCTGGTGCGATCTGCAGGCCGTTTCTAGTGATGGAGGTACTGATGTCCGAGCTGTTTGCGAGCTGTGGGGCGAGGACACTTCCACGGGCAACGGGATGTATACGAAAACCTACTAGATGCTTGTAAGTGCTTGTGATGTTTGTGGTGCTTGTGCTGCTAACGGAAATGGTATAGCACTAAATAATGAGTTGGGCAATCTAGATGAGATCTTCGTTACATGCGGGCTAAGCGGCGGCTTGTGGGGAACTGTGGATGCGTCCTAATTAGTCTCCGACTGAGTCCATGGCACCCAGGATGGCAGGGAAGCTCGGGGTAGCAGTCTGGACGCTTTGGGCGGCTTTGGCATGTTTCCAGCAGGCGGTGTTAGGGGTAGCGATGTCTAGGGATGCTCTAAGGGGCTAAGCGGTCCATATATGATGTATGTGGTAGAGGGGAGTGAGTAGATAGTGTAGGGGATGAGGTGTCGGATACTGTGGGTGACGTGGATGACTTTCCGCTTTTTTCGGATGACGTGGGCGAGACGGTGCATTCTAGGACTGTTCTACTTCATTAAGACGTTCCTCCGATTGCGTTTGCGATGCTAGGGACCAATCGGATGGTGCTGAAATGTAATACAATGTTTTGGGCGGTTTGGGCGCTTCAGATGCGTTTTTCCGGACTTTTCAGGGCGAGCGGCTGGTTGTAGAATGAATTTATAGACCTAAGGCGACCTCCTGGAGGTGCTAGCGATATGCGGAAGAGGTGCGGAGCTGTGGAAGTCCGGGATGATGCATTGGGCGATTTGGGTGGGCCTAGTGCTGTTCCCTGGCCTAGAAAATTAGGCTGCGAGTTCAAAATTTGTTTCCCTACGTCTAGACGGTCCTTTTACTGCATTTGCGACATGTCTGATGATCCAGGCAGTGCTGGGGCATGGGGCGATGCACTGGACGGTTTGGACGCTTCCGGCGCGTTTTCTAGGGCTCCTGAGCTAAACGGTGTCCATAGGGACAATGTAGAAAGTCCCTGCTGACATTCTACGAGCACTGGCACGGCCTGTGGTAAATACAGATAGGGAAAGTGATGGGGGCATATCTGGACGCTTTGGGCAACTCTGGATGCTCTTTCCTGTACCTGAGAGCAAATGAACAGATCTAGCAATGAGGGAGACATACCAAAAGGTTTTTCTAACAGTTCTCTAGCATCCTGGCATGAAAAGATCTGGAAAATGAAAATCAGCAGCAGATCGGCGCACAATGAGATAACTCTGAGATAGGAGAACAAGCTTGAAGGGAATTGCCGAAAGGTTCACGGCAATCACCGCGAGCTTAGAGCTTAAATCGCTCAGGTGGTAATATACCGAGTCAAAATATACATTTTGGACTCGGAACACTCTACACCCTTTCTGTCCAACTTCTGGCAATACCTCGTCGTTCATCCCTCCTCCTACCTTCATCTGGGTCGCATCAAGATCCACCAAAGGAATCCCCAAACGTTCTTGAGAAAAGAAAATGCCTGAGATAACCAACCGAACCAGGATGTTTCTCCCGACCCACTGGACTGAGGATCAGCTAGGTACCTTGCCGGGCGTTCACTGGATGACTCCGTCCGCTCACTACACCCCGGGGGACATCCTCGACAATCCTACCCTCCGCGCCGAGGATGGTGTATGAAGGTGCGCCTTTCTAGCTTGACCGGCGGCTACGGGTGTGTGTGTTATCATGGGGGCGTGCACTTCTCAAGACGCTAGAGATACACCCTACACTTCTCATTGCCCAGGATGACACCTACTCCAACTGATAGCACGAAACGAAAACGCCCTTCGGTCGTCCGATTCCCCAAATTCAAATGATCAGTGGTGCTAGGTCTGCCAACACTACTGTCGGGTCCGTGCATCGGATAGCGAACCATCCCACCCCCCATTCGCTGGACGTGATAGCATTAAAGAGCAACTACGGGAGCGTCGATGCCACTGATTTAGCGGGCGCAATGGTCCCCGTTCTGCGAGCACTTTCCGTGAACGAGGAAGCCAACGATGGCAGCGGGGCATTCATATGATGTTTGGCGCGCGGATCCGAATGGACTGTTAAGTGCAGCTTGATATTCAATTCCCAAGTCTCCCATTACACAATGCGAAGGCCAGTTTGACCCGCCTCTAGCCCAGAAGGCACGATAGAAGAGTGCCGCCATGATTTCCATGTTGATATGATTGTCTACAGTGTGCGTATTGTTGGACCCTGAACGAGAATACGATGCAGAACACACGAATTTGGCGAGTGCGGAGGGTACTCGGGTCACGCCCTCGCTGGGATGGTTGTGGTCGAAGCCATGGTGATGGTAAGCCTGAGAGACAGGGTCAGTGGATTCTTAAAATCAACGAACGTCCGGTTCATCCGAGCTTGTTGGGTCGTTCCACTGACGGCAAATTGGATAACATCATATGCCCTGCCATCTTAATCCAGCCAAACGAGCTCGAGATTGCCCCCTGGGACGAGGCCGAGCTTATCGAAGAGCGGCAGCCCAGCCCACGACGCGCATGATGAATTGGTCCTCCGAGTTTGCAATGCGAGTGTCCTCAGCCAAGAACAAAACGCCATCCTGCGTGCATGCCCATGATTTTACCATCCAGATACTCGTCCGGTATGTATGGCTACCAGCAGTCACCAGTACACTGGGCGACCCCCCCACAAGCGAAAATAAAATAAAATTGGTCCTTAGCGATATCGCGCCGAAGTGCCGAGGGTGGTTAGGGACAGGAGATACGATGGATCTCGCTTAGACCCTCGAATAGACCACAGATTAAAAGTGATCGGATAAATGGGTTTTAAACCCCGTAAGTTCCCATTCGGACACAAATCTGAATTAGAATTTGCCGTCCAGTTCGTCGAAGTCCCGCCCACCATAATTATGGACCCAGAACCCATCCACATGTGTGCGCAAAAGTGAAATTGGCTGTACCCACTCACACAAAATATCCAACTGCTACAACCAGCTTTCCAGTCTGGCAAGCCCCAGAAAGAGGAGAGCCCGGTTCTATGGGTGTATTGCCAGTAGTTTGATATAATAGTAGAGATAACAGCTTACAATTGGATACTGCTCTGTACTATGTTACAGAAGGGCCCGAACGCAATGTTTTCGCCGAGCTGCGCCAGCCAGGGACACATTTAATCTGTTATATCCAGGCGGCTTACGGTTTAATTGGCTACAGATCATATTGCAGTAAACCCTGCACTGCCTTGCCGTTTTAATCGAAATATGATATGTTTATTCAAGAACCTCACGGGAAGTCGCCCAGTAACTTCCATGAAAATAGGTACGTAGTGTTTCACGGGCAAAGATTCTGTTGAGATTCCGATGACGGTAAATCGCTATCCAGGAGATGTATACTATCTCCTTATTTGAATAGAACAATACTTTCAGCAGGTTTACTATCAACAGCCCGGGTTTTGACCGCGACCATGCTTGTTTGGACGGTCTGAGTGGTGGCTCCTCCTGAGTGGGCAAATTTCACGTTGGAGCCGCCCCCTCTGTGGTACTATTACTTTCATACGCAGAACCCATAGCAACTCGGATGTTCAGGAGCGTCGGGGTCATTCCCTGCATACCCAGAATCAAAATCTTGTTCGCCATCGAGGTTCGACGGGAAGCCACTTACATAAATATGAATGATGGGGCCGAAAACCAAACTAAACGCTGCGACCTGCTCTGGCATCGAGAATAGGACGATGAAAATGATCTGGGCCATAAAGATGAGGAGTCCGGATTCAATCACCATGGCAGTGATGATGTGGAAGGACTGATGCGAGTTTGAATCCAAGCCGGGACGAGCTTGCCGCGAGATTGAGAATATCCTGATCACAATCAGGGATGTGGTGAAAGCATTGACGGCGAGCGAGATGGAGAATGCCGCAAGTCCCAGCCCAGTGGTTAGGGTCGTACGACCAAGCGTTTGAGTAAGGGCGACAAGTGCGAGTCCTGCACCTGAAGTGCAGAGTCGTCAATGATTGGATAGAATTCTTAAATCATGAAATTACCGAGTGACACAAGCGCAAGGAATCCTGGGACGGCAACAACTACCCATCTCCTATTCCAGATGATCCAGCAACGGTAAAGCTACCACAGCCTAGTGAGCAACGATTACTGACAAGGGTTATCGGCCTAGATCTATGACACGGTCAGGGAATCCTCAAGATGTGGTGAACAACTGTATTGAGTACCTATGACACGGTCAGGGACTGATAACCATAAGTACGTGAATAGGTAGAAAGATATAATGTACTTACATCCTCAAGATGTGGTGAACAACTGAGGATGTAAGACGGCGAGAATGCGTTATATAGTATCCGAGACGTCACGTGTCCATGAACTGATCTGTATCGTATAACACACCCCCATAAGAGCAGTTCTCTATCGGTTGGTCAACATGTCAACCAATCCTAGGCCTTTGCGATGTTTGATGAAGAGAATGTCAAGTAGAGGTTTCGTCATAATGTCGGCCACATTATCGCTGGTTGGAATCCATACTGTCGAAAAATTGCCGGACGCGATATGTTCACGAATGAAGTGGTATCTAATGTCAATATGTTTTGAACGTGAAGAGGTGGATGAGGAGTCGGCAATGCAGCGTGCGCCTTGGTTATCACAGAGCAAGGGAAAAGGTTTGGGAATGGGAAAATCGTGTAGGGTGAGAAAAAGGCGAAGCCATAGCGCCTCCTTGATCGCGTGCGACATCGCATAATATTCGGCTTCCGTTGACGATAAGGCCACAGTCTTCTGTTTAACGGAGGACCATGAGATAAGTGAGCCGAGGAAATAGAAGCAATATCCCGTAACACTTTTGCGATCCCTTTCGTCAGTCGCCCAATCAGAATCTGTCATTCCGCACGTAGTGCCTTTGGCTGCGATTTTAATGGTCTGTTGATCTCCAATGTCTTGTGACCCGTATTCCAGTGCGAAATCTATGGTGCCCGATAAATAACGAAGTACCCCTTTTGCCGCGAGCATGTGGGCGCGTGTAGGATTCGAATTGAATTGGCCAAGTGAGCACGCGATGAAGGCAATATCTGGTCGCGCGCAAACGGACAGGTAGATCAGCGAACCTACGAGGCTCTGGTATTTGGCTTTGAGCATGTCATCTGGTATCTCCGGTAGTGCATTAGGCGGGGATTTGGTAGTGTATGTAGTTTGGAACGTATTGGTATCGCATTAGGGGTACAATCAGACATGCCCCAGGTGGAAAGGAGATCGGTGATAAACGGTTTCTGTGAGAGCCATAATTTTCGTTGTGTCCGATCCCTTGTAATGCGTATCCCCAGGTATAACGACACAGCGCCAAGATCAACAACCTCAAGATCTTTGCCTACCTCTAGCATGAACCATTTGTAGAGTTGAATGGAATTCGTGACAACAAGTCCATCATCCACATGTACTGGGACGATGATGAAAAGGGCCTCGCCGTTGACTGGCATAGATATCGACGAATGCGGAGGTGTAGTCCAGGTCCCCTTGAAAACAGCATGGTCCACTTCGCAACGCGTCAGACCAAGACGCGCTAGAATTTTCCAAAGAAGCATGTAGAATTCGTAGGATGCTTGCCTTAGGCCATAGATTGCTCGGAGGATAAGTAGGACAGCTGTCGGGTCCGGTTCAGGAAAACCAGGTATTTGTCTAGCGTAGATGATCATAGAGAGTAGGGTGTGGAGGAAAGCCGTCTTGACGTCGAAGCTCATTACTTCATGATCGTGGAATGCAGCAAACGCAAGGACTGCGCGAATGCTCGTCATCTTGGCAACTGGTGCATACGTCGAGCCATAATCTTCCGGTCTTTGGCTAAAACCTTGGGCAACCAACCTAGCCTTTTCTTTGCCTCTGATAATACTCCCATCCGGGTTATACTTATAAGCGTACACCCATCGGAGTCCAATAGCCTTACGATCCTTTGGTAGATGAGTCCGTCTAAACACTTGTTTCTCCTCGAGACTGTCATATTCTCTTTGCATAGCCGCACGCCAGACAGGGTAATCTGGACGAGACATTGCCTCCGCATAATTTTCTGGAGCCTTGGATAGATCGAAGATTTGATTGCGTATGAAACGTGTGGGGCTAGCATGAGCTGCAAGGAGATAGTGTTCTGTGATATAGTAAGTTTCCTCTGCTGTGAACGTAATAGACTCCTCAGGTGCGATGACCGTCTCTGCGGCACTAAAGGCAACGAAATCTGCTATAGGTAATGCGGGGACACCCCCACGAGTGGCACGTAGCCTCATTAGACGATCATTTTTGGCACGAAGAGCCTCAAAGAACTCTTGACCCGCAGGCGTCTGAGTGATTTCTCGACGCGGCCGAGTGTGAGTTGTTGTATCGTCTTGAGCTGTCGAGCGCGGTGCTGAAATCCTGCCAGGCGTATTCTCATTGAAGATTACGTCCCTCGAAAAATGGAACTTTCCGCTCAGATCACGAACCAACCAGCCAATCCGGCCTTCTTCATAGCCGACGAAGGTTGCTTCAAATCTCCTCGGACCACCCTTTGTGCGTAATTCCGGTGGTATGAAGACAAAACATTGACACCCCCATACGCGAAGGTGGGATAAGTCTGGTTTCGTCCCATGCATGAGTTCATACGGGGTGACGTTCCTCGGCAGTGTGGATGTGGGTAATCTATTGCGAACGTACTGCGTTGCAAGGATGGCATGGCCCCATAAAGAGGGTGGCAAACCGGATTCCGCAAGTAGGACCTGAGCTCCGTCTTCTAAGACGTAGAGATAACGTTCCACTTTACCATTCTGTTGGTGAGCGTATGGTGCAGTGACCTGGTGCATGATACCACGTTTCGAGAGATGATCGCCGAAAGTTCCCAGTGTTAACTCTTTGGCACCATCAGAACGTATGCATTTATACGATTCCCGGACTTCAGTTCCCATGATGCTTCAACCTTGAGATATTCACCGAAAGCGTCACTCTTTGATGCGAGTAAAGATGTGTGACCATAGTTCGAGGCATCGTCCAGGACTGTCCAAAACATGACCTTTTTCTGCGGCGTAGGTGTGGGAAAAGGTCCACATGTGTCCATATGCAATAGTTCCCCAATAGCAGCCGCCCGGTGCCCCAGGTGATTGTAAGGCATTTGTGGACGTTTACCTATAAGGCATGGTATGCAATGCGAAGCCGTGAATTGTCCCTCCCATTCAACACCCGTGACATAATCCTTGGTGAGAACGGCGCGCGTCGCATCCATCCCAAGATGACCAAAGCGTCTATGCCATAGATCAGGAGACTTGTCAACCTTGAGGAATACCGGCATGGCCAAGGACGGAGGAGCAGGGACAAATTGACAATCCAACCAGGATAAGCGTTGTTTAACGGTCGCGTCGAACGAAAGATGAGCAAGGGAGGACCCATCCGGAAATCGAACAGTCGTTGCGTCACGGCTAAAGGTTAGGACCATATTCTTCTCCTGAAATGCACCAACCGATAGGAGGTTAACGGGAACATCTGGGGAATGAAGGCAATCATGCAAAGCAATGACAACGTGTCGGTCACCACAACGGACACGAAGCTTCACCATACCCCGGGCAAGGGTAGTAAGAGTACCACAATTCGCAGTCGTAACATCTAGTGCACGATCCTCATGATACGTCCAGAACATAGACTTGTCGCGAATAATATGATGGGTGCAACCAGAGTCGAGCAGAGTGTTGAGTTTCTCCTGTCGAGCCATAAATGCAATTGGTCCAGCTTGGCCGCAGAGCGCAACATTGTTCAGCCGAGTATCACGCAAGGAATAATGGTCATAAAATACATCCTCATTGATATTGATGACTGGCAGCGTGGCTAAGGAATACGCGGAGAAAGGAGGAACATCGTCATCTGGTAAAGGAGGGGGATCGTCCGGTGGTACTTCAACCACTTCAACACTCGGCGGTTCCGTATCAACACCAGCCAAGTGAGCCTGAGCCTTCCCTCTTCCGTTCCCTGCCTTCCAACAGGTGTCGACAAGATGTCCAGTCTGTTGCAATGCGTACACGTGAGAGACGCGCGTGGTAACTGGGATGATGAGGCTGTGATAGATGTAGTCGTAGGGGCAGCTGAAGGAGTGGAGGATATCGCAACTGTAGGGGTAGACCCAGTAGGATTCACGCGGGCACGATTCGGTGCCGTCCGACGTATATTGGCCTCCGCATCAAGAACCCTATCCGCAATCTGCTCGAAAGACGGAAGGTTATGGGGTTTATACTTGAGACTTGACATGACTTTGTCGCGAATATGGGTGTAGGACGTGCCAGAGGGTAGACGATCAACAAAAAGTTGTAAGGCCGTACGCAGTGCCAATGGGAAACCCGCAGCCTCGAGTTGATTGAGTCCAGAACGCCACTGAGAGACATACTCTCGAACACGAGGGCCGCAGACAAGCGCACGAAGGCCGGTCTCAACCTCGAGCGCGGTAATGTAATCACCAACCCATAAGTCGTGCGCAAGACGCGATGAGCCCGCGAGCGGTTAAGTCATGATCCATACGAGCCCCAGCCCCCGGTAATTGATTCCGTACAGTAGGCGACAGACGCGAGGCAATGATGTGGAAAGCGGCACCATCGCGGCGCCACCAAAGCTCGTAGGCGGCTATTTCCTGTGGGGATGACTCGCGTGTGACCACTGGTGGGTAGGAAGGAATACGACGTGGATCAAAAGGGAGGTCGTCCGCAGGCTCCTCGCAGACATCATCAGGAAAAACTACATTTCCTAATTAGTCATAATTGCTGTCAACTATCAAAAATTATCGAAAATTATCATTATGGGTTTTTATCACTAAATATCCAACCCCCAGGTGCTAATTGACACCAATTATCACTAATTGTATCTCCAAATTATGAAAGGTGGAATAGTAGGGTTTGAACATATGCTCATTTTACCTGTTATATATCACCACCTAAGCCTTTGGGGGGTCCAGACTCCAATCACCCTGAATTACTGAAACTTTCATCCAATTATCAAACTTGGTCTCCAATTATCAAAATTTTGTGATAATTTCATCTAATTATCAAACTTGGATTCTGATTATCAAACTTACATCTCTAATTATCAAAATTTAGCACTAATTTCATCTAA
This sequence comes from Infundibulicybe gibba, assembly GCA_015501065.1. Lineage (NCBI taxonomy): Eukaryota > Fungi > Basidiomycota > Agaricomycetes > Agaricales > Omphalinaceae > Infundibulicybe > Infundibulicybe gibba. Next base: position 17,292 of record JADNYI010000404.1, on the reverse strand, counting down.
TTATCAAACTCAAGTTCCAATTATCGAAACTTAGTGCTAATTTTGTCTAATTATCAAACTCGAGTTCCAATTATCGAAACTTAGTGCTAATTTCACCTAATCATCGAAATTTGATGCTATTTCACCATTATCTAATAGTACATTTGTTACTAATTCTACTACTAGGTGGATTGCAGTCGGCGCGATGAGAGACACGTCGCAGTCTGCCAAGGTTCGTGGTGAGAGCATGTTAGCGTGGCGAGGGCGAGGCGCTGCGGCGGTCAGTATATGAACAATCCAAGCGGCGCGCTAGGGGCGAGACAAGTGCGCCAGGGACGGGAGAGGGGAGAGGGGCACATAGCAGGGGTGGCGGGAACTGGGCGGTGGCGTTGCGTCAATGGGCTGTGAACAATATAGGCCCCGCGCTAGGAACAAGGGGGCATGCGTGGCGGGGGTGTGGCGTCTGGGCGCTGGTGTTGTGCTTGCGAGTGTATGGATGGCGGGGGCAGGGCGACGCAGTGGGGACAGGTGTGGGGCAACTCGCGGTGCCCTGGTGACTGGGAATCCAGGGCATTGTGCTTGGAGGGAGAGATGCAGCTGCGGGGCGGAGAAGCGTTAGCAGAGAAAGGAGGAGGCAACATACTGGGGTCACAGCAGCCCGTTTCTCGCGAGCTGCTGGGTAAAAGCCTGAAGGCGCTGGAGCGAGTGCCCGCGCCACTCATATGCAGCACCCTGGGGACATTGTGCTCCGAAGCGGAAGCTCTGCTATGGGGTGGAGAAGTGTTAGCGGAGGAGCGATGGGGTGACATACCAGGGATTGCGGCGGCCCGTTTTCTTGCTATCTGTTGTGTCAAAGTCTCAAGGCATCATAATGAGCGCACATGTGGTCCAGGGATTAGGGTATACGTACCAGGGGTGGTCGCCCTGCCAGAGGCGCCTAGAGCTTGAGTCAGTTGCAGGAGCACTGGAGCTGGCGGTTGGCGGCGATGGCAAAGGCCTCGGGTGGCTGGTCGCTTTAGCTGTGAGCACAGTCGTGACGGTGGTGGCATTGGGGACTCCGCCCGTCAAGCCACCAGCTGAGGGTGGGGTGGCATCGCGAGGGCATGACGGTGGTGGTTGGGCGCTAGTGCCACATCGGTAGGGGAGGGCGCAAATGAACTGGTGCTAGCTGGGGTTGTATCAGTGAGCGTGCGAGCGGATGAGGGGCAGCCGTACCACAAGTTGTCAAAAGCGTGCAGCACAGCTGCAAGTGAGGGCGGGCACATGCCCTGAAGGGGTGTGCATGCGTGTCAGCGCCAAATGAGAAGCCTATCAGCGAGTTTTCCCTGTCAACCCATAACAAGGAAAGGGAGGGATGGGTAACGTACTGGAGGTTACGGCGGCCCGCTTCTATGGTGCCAGCTATTGAGCAAAAGCCCGAAGGCGTTATGGCGAGCGCATGCACGGTCCGCGCTGGTATTTTGCTTGCTGGTGCAGTCGTCGAGGATGGCGGGGCGGCGAACGCAGAGGTAGCGGCAGAGGAAGGGGTGTTGCCTCGCCGGGAGCTGTTGGAACTTGGCGGCGTCAATAACTTGCAGTACGTCCAGGAGAACGCGATGTCGGCTGAAGTTTGAACATGGTCACGCGCTTCTTCGTCACATGATCACAATTCCTTTCTTTTTTCTTCTAAGTCCTCAGCTGCGCCCACCGTGATAGACTGACACGGCGCACAGTGCGCCGTACGACACACAAATGTTCTCAGGCCCGTCATCAACACCTAATAGATCTAATTGAGCTTGGAGCATCTGCCCACCTCCCTGCATGGCGTCTGCACACGCGTAGGCCTACCGCCGCCGAATGGCATCTATACGGCCCTCGCATTCGCTCACACCCCCGTTCCCACATCGCATCAGGATACCCAGATCGGATGACGGCCACGTCAGTGACACCCCGGCACTGGAAGACGACGAGCAAACGAACTGATGGGCCAACACCACGACCTACAGCGCCTCAGCCTGTACTTCTTCCCCACATCGCCCCGTGTCTCCGCTCCAGCTCGTCTACTTCGCCCAAAGGGCCCACGCCATCTCCTTGCACTTATTCCCGCTCGCCGCAAACGCCGTACGACACAAATGTTTTCAGGCCCGTTATCAATGATCTAATCGAGCTTGGAGCTGCGATTGGACGAGTAAGTCGACGAATCCCTCGTCCGTTCTCAGTTCACTCACCACCCCCCAGATCACACCATGCATCCGCCCACCTCCCTGCACGGTGTCTGCACACGCATAGGCCTACCGCCGCACCCCAAATGCGCACAGCCTCTGTATGGCCTGGCCCACGACTCCCCTCGCATTCGCTCACGTCCCCGTCCCCACATCGCATCAGGACGCTCAGATCGGATGACGACCACGTCGGCGACACCGCGGCACCGGAAGACGACAAGCGAACAAAGCGATGGGCCAACACCGCAACCTACAGCGCTTCGGACTGTACGTCGTCCCCACATCGCCCCGTGTTTCCTGCTCCGGCTCGTCTTCTTCGCCCAAAGGGTCCGCGCCATCTCCAAACACTCATTCCCGCTCGCCGATAGACCGATGCGCCGCAACATTAGCACGAGCTGGTCTCACATTCACCAGCCCTCCCCTCCTCGAATGTCCGCATACTGAATCGTTTGGTGGACAGCACTCATAGCGCCAAGATCGGCGCGTTTTTTGCTTGTTCCGCCTCTCCCAGTAGCATGTCTATTCTTAGGAGGTTCGCGGGTTTGAGAGTCACTAATGGGAAAGGGCCGCAAGGTGATGTAATTTATTTCCTCTTGTGTCTATTACTAACATTCCTACAACTATACTACCACGCCCATATGCTCGCAGACAAGGGGCAAATGAAGCAATAGCCCAACACTGCAAACTACAGTGCTTCGGTCTGTATGTCGCCTCCACATCGCCCCGTATCTTCTACTCCGCTCAAAGGGCCCGCGCCATCTCCTTGCCCTCATTCCCGCTCGCCCCGATAGATCGATGCGCCGCAACATCAGCAACATCAACAACTTATCTAGGTTTCCCGACCATGCGCAACCTCTTGACTACAATCCAGCCTCACATTCACCAGCCCCCTCCTCCCTCGGAGTGTTCGCGTACCAGTCATGGCGTTGGTAAAGATGAAGGAGACTGCGGAGCAATTCCTCAACAAGAAAGTCAAGTAAGTGTTGACTCATACAACCGAGATCGACTCTTAATTGTTCTTTCTCTTCAGCCATGCCGTTGTTACCGTACTGGCCTACTTCAACGATGCTCAGCGACAAAAGATGCTGGCCAAATTGCCGGCCTTGAAGTTCTACGGGTTATCAACGAGCCCACTACTGCTGCTCTCGCGTACGGTCTCGGTCGCCTTGATTCGTCGGTCATTGCTGTCTATGATCTCGGTGGTGGAACTTTCGATATTGGACGGTATGGCTGCACTCGAGGGCGGTGAACGCGGCAGCATCTCAGCACCAGGGGACATGATAGAACAGCCCGGAGAACAGCAAGTCAACCCTGCGACCCACAGTATGCCGGCTCCTACGTCGCCCGTTCCAAAGGCCAGCCAGCGAGGTGACAATAGCCACGCCAACAGTGCCAATACCACTTCCCAATCCTCGCCTCCACTCCTGAGTCTGATCACCTCACTGTCGACTATGCTTCCACCTACACCGCCGCCGTCCAATGCCACTCGCTGCTCGCCTTAGAATTTATGAAGCGCGTTTGATCAAGCCGCAGGGTATGGTTCGTATCCTCACACTTAGCCAAACATATGCGTATCTACTTAACATAGAACATATTCCTCAACGCAACTACCCCATGCGTCATCCCCACGCGTCATCTCCCTGCCCCCATTTCTAACGCGCTGCGACATTTTCTCGGTCATGCACAATCTCTTGACTGACGAGCCGGCCCCTCCCTCCCCTGTTGCTCGCGTATTGGATCGTTTGACAGGACAGCGTTGATAACGCAGGATCGGCAGGTTTTGTGTTTGCCACATCTCCGCCAGTAGCATGTTTATTCTTAGGAGGTTTGCGGGTTTGAGAGCGGTTAGTGGAAAAGGGGCGCAAGGTAATATAATTCATCCCTCACATCCACTACTGACACTCTTACAGTGATAGTACTATGCCCATACACTCGTGGCCCCGTTCATGCTCCTGCTCCCGTGTAACATTCGGGATGCCTATGTCTCAATAGATACCCAACCGCTCTTCACCGCTCCAAGACAACAGCGTTGCACTCTGGACAAACCGACAGCATCCGGAAATCGTGAGATGACGACGCGTGGCGTGGGCGAAGTGGTTGCATTGGGAGACGGGCAGATGGTGTGGATCATACAGTAGGTTAATGGGCTGCGAAAGATGGTCGAGGACCCGCGACGGCGGCGATGCGCTGTTGTATATTTAATTTGTCAATAATTAATCCCGTCGAAGCCAATCCACTGTCCAGGCTTCGGCCTCCCCACGCTCCTGGAACTGAGAACTTCTCAGGTGTCGACAAATGAAGGTGAGTGGCGGCTCAGGCCGCCCGTATGAAAAAGTTCAAAATTTGGGGACTTTGAGTTGTGTCATTGAACGATAATTGACTGCTAATTAGCGTCAATTATCAAAAAATTTGGGTTTCTTAGCAGGTTATTAGCCAGTCATTAGCTGTCATTAGCCATTTTTAATGACCGGCCGGTTATGGCCCGAGTTTCGGTAATTAGTCATGACTTTGACATGATTATCAGTATTATGACTATTATGTGTAATTATGAAATGTAGTTTTTCCTGATGGCCAAGTTGTCTATAAGTAGCGTCATCGCCCAAGCGTTGCGCATGTTCCATTCGTTGATGGAGGGTGTAAATGACCACCAAGGGGTCGCCGCGGCAGTATCTGGGTCAGGTGGAGGAAGTGGGGATGTCTGTGTGTCCTCAAGGGTAGGCTTCTCCGGGGGTTCTTTAATGGTGCCGTCTAGGTAGCCAATAACACCGCGAAGTTGGGCGGCTCGACGCACGGCGCTCTTCCAGACGATCCAATTGGAGCCATTGAATTTATCCTTCTTGGCGAAGAGTGGTGGGTGGGAGGACGACGATGTAATAGAAGTCATTTTATATCAATGTGAACGTATTGAGTTTGCGCGTGTGATAGAATCCGTATCGTTCAGGCTACAGGGCCCATAACCTGTTGAACAAGGAAGCTCAGATGCCGTCACACGGGTGAAAGCAAACTAATTTATTAGCTACCTGTTGAACAAGGAAGCTAAGTACGTAGATAGGTCAGTTGAGTGTCCATGTATGTGAATATGTAAAGTACTAACCTCAGATGCCGTCACATGGGTGAAAGCAAACTGAGGTGCGTAAACGGGGGAGCGTTCTATATAAAGGAAGAAAATAAATAGGGGCACGGCGTGTTGAGCCCGTGCCAGTGATGTAAGTGAAACAGTATAGTGACGATATGAAATAGAGAAAAAGAAGAATGCGTGCAGAGTCGGCATTCCTTATTTGGCATCAGTCGGCGTCACGGGCGTTACCTTCAACAACATGGAGAGCCGGAAGCCGGAAGCCTGCAGCGAAGCCCCACACGCCCAATTTATGCACAATCGTTCATTGGAAGTGATGAAGGAGTCTGAGTAAGCGCGGAGCGCTTAGGCATTTACAGGGTTCAGCTTTCATACACTCATGGTCGATCGGTGATCGCGGCGTAATCTCTGGGCCATATATGTAACAACGTTGATATACCAGTCGGAGATCGCTGGCACTCCCCGCGTGCCAAAAGGTTACAGATAGGCCAATCCAAGTGAGAGCCAATATCGGCTGAGAGCGGTGTAATACATTAAGCCTTCAACGTTTTAACTTTCATGGCCCCGTTCGCTAGGGGGTACACCGTAATCGCCCACATTGCTTAACGTCGGCTCCATAAATAAGATAGGTATAGAGGTATGGAAGGCGTGAGGGCGGGTGCCATGAAGAGCCAGGCTGGGCTCTAAAAGACGGAAGACCTGTCCGACGTCACGTCCATGGCAGAGAGCCTTATATTCCAGTCGGCTCCATACGTGATCTCAAGTCCTTCGGATGCGAATCGGTGAAATGAGGGGAGTTCGCAACGGCACCAGTCACACGGAGGGTCGCAGTCTAAAAAGATTGTTGTGAGCAAGGCAACCCCTGCATCCTGCAGCGTGACGTCTCTCCGTGATGCGATGAGATCGTGAAGGGATATTTCGTCAAATGAAGACTGTCCCAAGAGACTGAGGGAGTTGAGGCAAGGGAGTAGGCGATTGGTGTGATCAAAGCTCAAGCGACCCAAAAAGTTATCATCAATGTAGTGATCCCCTTCATACAGAAACTTGACGCAGAAAGAGACGAGGGAAGGCATAAGCGTGAGCCAATTGATGACATCGTTGGGGGGGAATGGAATGCGAGCAAGCTTTAGGACAGTGAGGCGCTGGGCGGACCGTTTGAAAAATCCAGATAAAGTGTGTGCTAGTCCTGTTGGGAAACCTTCAACAACATTTGGAAAGTAAAGCTCAAAGGTTTGGAGGGATGGAAGAGTAAGTGAAGAAAAGAAAAATCTAATGTGAAAGTCTCTAGAGTGCCAGCGTGATATAATTAAAGTCTCGAGTCTCGAGTGGCAAATATGGGGCATTGGCATTGGCGACGAGGCCCAGGGGACATATTCATTCATGCCCTTGAAATGGCATGTCTGAATATTTCTGGCTTGTTGGAGGGCATAAAGGGTGATCATACTACCGCCGAGTGTACAATTCCGTAGTTGCTCCCATGGCAATTTGATGGCGGGGGGATTGGGAACGTTTCCCAGCTGGATTTCGGTCAGCTGTGGAGCTTGCTCACAAAAATCCAAGGTGTTATTGGTATAAAGACGTGATAACTCCAATCTCTTTAATGAGTGGAGGTGGCCCCGAACAGGTGACAAAATAGAATTGGAATCCGTCTGTAGGGTAAAATGGACCTGCCCCCAGCGGTGCGCCTGCGAGATAAGGGCATCTAGGTCCGAAGCATCACCTGAGGATAAATCAAAGTGCAAATCAAGAGGCAAGTCTCTCGATTGATTTAGCCATAAATCAACCATTGGCGTGGAGTCGGAAATCCTGGTCCAAAACCGTGGGGTGTCCAGAACAATCGCTCTCCACCGGGAGCATACCCACATGAGGGTGAGTGGTGAGTTAGGGGGTGCGGGCTCGGAGCGGGGATCCCCCACCACGGTGAGATATTCCGTGAAAGTCGCTACCAGGAGTTCCGGCGGGAAAGCCTTCAGTGGCGAAATGGCGGTCCTGTGGGTTTCGATCACGCGACGCGTGTTGGCTATTCGTTCTGCAAGGTCGGCCATTGCTGCCTGTATCAGCGAAATCTTTTCTTCCGCAGAATCAATAACGTTTCGAGACTGCGCCACTTCGGCATCGGTCGCAGCGCGGTTGGTCGTCATGAGTTCAGATGGCGGCAATGGGAGTTCTGTGGGCGGGATCGACGAACCCATATGGGCGAGACAGGAAGGACAGCTGCAGTTTTGGCACGGCATAGCTCTTGCTAGCGAGGGGGATGCAGTGAACCACGATGCTAAGAGGGCTTATAGCGAGGTGTGGAAACCCGCCTGTGTTGGGCTAACCTTTCAAAAGTTATTGCGACTCCGAGTTAGACATCAAAAGCGACTCACCAGAACACCCAGTTTACCTAAAACAGTCTATGATTATATTTTGATCAGCACCGAGTGGCCAAGTGAGGTGGGTGGACTAGCTAGGTCCGTGATGGTCGACAGAGATCTGATTTGTTGTTTCGGGGCCAGGACGAGAAGGGTTTGTCAATGTTCGCTTATCCAGCGTTCGTAAGTACTGTTGAGTAACGAGCCGCAACGAAGCAGATCCGAGTCAGGATGCATGGAGGGCGCGTGGTAGTACAGTAGTACTAGCGGCGTCCGAAATTTTGGCTTTCACGATTTGAATAACTGACAACTTGAACTTTAAGCCGTCGACGACCATGGCCAGTTGCAAACATTTAAATTGTCTACTACGTACACACTTGATGGCCCCAGCAGCCTTGGACATGCAACATCACTCCTACAACACCTGAAGTTGTCAAGCATGCGGTCCAGCAGCAAAATTTCTTTCAAGTCACTCCCCTGCTCCAGGAGATTATCCACTTTCTATAAATATCACCGAGGTCAGCGATCTAACATTTACCTGACTTGTTCTTCTTCTACAACTCTTTCGCAGTCAAAGCCCGACATCACCATGCCCACGACGCCTACACTCTTGACATTCCTGTCAACCTCGCTTCCGACGGGTTCTAACCCTCCATCTTCATTGAAAAATAGAGTTGTTAAGGGTATAATGGGCGGTCTTCACCATCCATAAAAGACGCAGGGGTCAGGCTTTCATCACGAAACTGGACTGGAGTCTGGAATGTGCGCTACAGTTCACTATTACCTGTCATTTCATCTTATTGTGTTACAACAGCCAGGCACCAAAAATCGGTCCTCCAGCTATACCTGCTTACTGTCCCACCTACAAGTGTTGCTATTAACCTGGATATTACCAGCGCGGTCCCATTGCTATCGTCCATACCCAACTCTCGGGACAAATCGAAGCAGGCTGTTGGTCCTACTACTAGCGACCCCTGAGATCAATCACCAATCTCCCAAATGACACCAGCGATATTTCTCATGATGATTCAACTCGCATCAGCCAACTAAGCAACCTGGGCTCATCACTCCCTCCCCTAAGGGTAGAAAATGCGACCCGGTTCGCCCGCGCACGGCCCCCAATCGGATTCATCCCCGTTGGACTCGGAAGTGTTCGTGAAGGCCAACTCAGGCTTCCTCCCTATCCCCCCAGGCCCGGTCGTGATGATCAATAAGCAGACAGATGACGCGTTATTTGTTTGGAGCGTCCACCAAGGCGACCCTGTTCCCTTTCATCAGGTCGTCTACCTGGGCGCGCCGGCATATAGCACGGAGAAGGAATAGTTTTTCCCTGCCGTTGTAGGGTATCCCGAGCCGAGGGAGCCGATGCGCATTGTGGGCCAACTGAAGGTGATATGCAGAGCTTTTGGGACCTAGGTCACGGCGGTACAAGGTCAATCTTCTGTGATCCTTGAATGTAGGGATTCTAGCTTCAACCGTCATGAAATAGTCGTTGCCGCCTACAAAGCGCACTGGCAATCGCATCTCCCCCACTGCCCCTTTGACTTGGAAGTGATCAAATTATGCCCCGTGGAAATGTCGAGGTACCAACACAGGTCGCTCAATTCTGGGATCACAACTCCCCTCTCGTCATTGGCGGCAGCCCCCTCCATTGTTTGGGTTACCAAATCCGCGACAATTGACATGGTTAGGAATTAAGGAGCTGTGAGGGGACAACGGTCCCTGGTCGAACACCGTCGACTCGGAGTGTCTCGATCCAAAACTCTCGAGGCCGGAGGTGCCGGCTTGGATATCCTATGACCCATACGCCGATCGCAACCTCTCACAGTATCCAACTACGTTCCATAAGTCCTGCTATGGTATACGCGCCGTCCCGCCACCCAAGACCATGTTCGCATCGCGCTCGCCATCAAGCTTTGTAGGTAGTACCAAACATAAGGGTGGACAGGAACGGCTACTCGACGGCTACTAGTAGCTGCCACCGATGCACGCGACGCACCCCGACCAAACAAGACAATGTGGGAGGGACACTAGCCGACGGTCAAGTGCTCTCGCGACTCGTGGGTGGAGATCCATGGGTGCTGGACAGGAACACTAACACGTTTATCAAGCAGCCTGGACTCACTTCAGGGCCACCGTTTTGCGCTCGACCGCCCTCGCTTCAATAACCTGGCCATTTGGCATGATGACGAAGCATACGTACATCGTGCAGCGCGACGGTTCGCACATGGCTCTAATCACAGCTGTAGGTCCTTACCCCTCCTTCCACCGACATCATTTGATATGCTTTAGCAGTTTGAAAGACCGGTCTTCATTTTGGCCGGCCACGCAACAGTATTGTATCTGACAGATCCTAGACACGAGTCGCCGAATATACATTTCATTTTCGTCTTGTGTGGCTGTCCTCCAATTTGCAGGAACGGATACTGCGACCTCAAATCAGTCCCTAAAACGGGTTACAATTTAGAATGTCCTGGGGCGTCTTGTAGGCCAGTCCCGAAACCATAGTGTCGATTGCATATTGCGTGCTATACTTCCCTTTCAACCACGTTTACAGCTCATCATGTGTGCTCCCCAGGCCGCTGTTCCTCGCAATGCTGAACACCTGCGAGCGCATACGTCTCAAACATGAGGGGCGTCTGATAGGCCAATTTCATATTGCCGGACCTTCGAGTCTGTGCCCTGTGGCGATTTCAACAATTTTACACCTACAGTTGCGGACAGCCAAACACGACAATTTTAAATCCAGCAACGAGATTTTTTGGCACTAAACTAATTTCAGATTTGGATTCAGCTCATCAAAATACATCGAAAAACACACCTCCGAGATTTTTCCCACGACATTTGGGGGTGGCCAAATTTTTGGTCGAATTTTCGACAATTTAGTGCACCCTACGGCGATTTTTTGGGGGGAGATCAACAAATTAGCCTCGCTTCAAGGCCGCAGCCCCAGGATTCAAGATTCCGTATTCAGAACCTTGCCCACTGGACTACAGCAGTCGCTCAAGTGCCCTCAAGCCCGGGCCCTGAACAAATTCCAGTGGCATTCAAGTTGCCACTTACGTACACAACCCACCTAGGCACTCACTGGCGGCCTCCAGAATCTCTCGTCGTCGAAAACCACCCCAATCCAATTATCCATACTGTACATTCACTGTAAAGCATCTAAGCAATATTATTGTAACCTAGAACGTTGTGTGCAACAACGGGTGGTAAGGAACCCAAAAGACCTGAAAGTTAAAACTAAGCCATTACTTACAATTCGCAAAAGCTCCAGACCCGAGGCCCTAGGATGGTAAATTCCAGTTGTGAAGCATTTCAGGCTACGTTGGTGGGGCGACTTGGGTGGGGCTCGTGTTTGGGGGCCGAAGTTTACCTCGAGGGCATTTTAGCAGCACACCCATATTTGGTGGGAATTCCTGTATTTGGTAGGACCCTACCATCGTTCTCCATTAAATTATGGCCTCAACTCTTAATATTTTTTTCTTCTTTGAGTAGAATCATGCTTAGCTCATCGAAAGCTTTCTATTCCGCATTTTTTTGTATTTTTAGCTATTTTTTAGGGGGGGGGTGGCCAAAAATTTGGGGGGTTGACCAAAAAATATACGAATAATGGAAATCGGCTCGTGCAATTCAACTCAGCTGGTCCTGGAAAGGCCATTTCTACTGTTTCTAGCTATTCTAAGGGGTTGATCCATCCCCCGCAAATCGGTCAATATTTTTGTCGTGTTTGGCTGTCCGCAACTGTACAATTTATTATGTTGGTTGAGAACATGATACGTTAGGCCATCCATTCGCGGCCGCATTTGTTGGAAAATTACCTGTCGCCCAATCGCCGGTTCCACAATGGAAATACGCAAAAATGGCTACCAGGAGTATATATTCCGGCGGGGAAGGCGGGGCGTGCGTTTCGGTGGGGCAATATATGTCCTGCGAACATTGACCCACGGCGATGGACGCTTGAATAAACGTCGCTACGAGTGGTGATTGATTATTCCACAGGTATGGATGGCATAAAAGTACACATTACGAATAACTGTGAGAACAAAAACGGGTCGGGATCTTTGAAAATAATACTCTGTGGATCTACTCCGAAGTATCAGACATGGAGCTGTCAGACATAGAGTTGTCCGAGTCAAACATGTTCCAATCAGCCCCAAATCTGATATTGAGTCCCTCAGATATGAATTGTTGAAATGAAGGGGATTCACGGTGAGGCCAGCCCCTTGGAATGGTGCAGTCCAAAACGAGTGTCTCAAGCATGGCAACTCCCACATCCTGCAGCTCGATACCTCGTCGCGACACGATAAAGGCGTCAAGGGACCTCTCGCAGAACGAAGCCTTTCCTCGGAGAGCGAGAAAGCTTAGGCGAGGGAGCAGACCATTAGGGTGACTAGAGCCCAAGAAACCCAAAAAGTCGTCATCAATGGAATACCTATCACGCACAAACCCGACATCAAGGGAAATGAGGGAAGGCATGAGTGTAAACCAATTGATGAGATCACCGGGTGGGAACTGAACGGCAGCAAGCTTCAGGATGGCAAGGTGCTGGGAAGATCGTTCAAAAAATTTGAGCAAAGTGTGCGCCAGTGTCGGTGGACAGTAGCTTTCGAACGTTTGATAGTAGCTTTCAAACGTTGGAAAGCGAAGTTCCAGAGTTTGGAGGGATAAGAGAGTGAGCAAGGAGAAAAATAAATCAATGCGTAGGTCTTCGGGATCCCAATATGATATTTTCAGAGTGTTGAGTCCCGAGTGGCAAACACGAGGCACCAGCATTGGCGACCAAACCCAGGGGATACAATCGACCATGCGTAAATGACATGTTTGAATATTCTTGACTTGTTGGAGGGCATAGAGCCTCGTGATAAAACTGCTGCCAAATGTGCAATCCCGTAGTTGCTCCCATGGCAATTTGACGGCAAGGGGATTAGGGACTCTCCCTAGATGGATTTCAGTCAACTGTGGAGCTTCCTCGAAAAAATCTAAGGCCTTCTGAATGGTGTCGATATATGTTAACTCCAATCTCTTCAATGAATGGAGGCGGCCCCGCACAGGCGACAAAACAGAGTTGGAATTTGATTGGAGGATAAAATGAATCCGTTCCCAGCGGTGCGCCTGCAGGATAAGGACGTCCAGAGCCGAATTAGCATCGTCTAAGGACAAATCGAGATATAGATCAAGAGGCAATCATTTCGATTGGTTTACCCAAAAATCAACCATTGGCGTGGAGTTGGAGATCCTGGTCCAAAATCGCGGCGTATCTAAAACGATCCTCCTCCATCGGGAGCATACCCACATGAGGCTGAGAGGTGGCTTGAGGGATGCGGGTCTGGTCCGAGGGTTTTTCATCATGTTGGTGTATCCTACAAAAATCGCCACGAGAAGTTCTGGCGGGAAAGCCCTCAGTGGCGAAACGACAGCCTTGTGTAATCTAATCACGCGGCGTATGTCGGTCGTTTGTTTAGCAAGGTCGGACATTGCTGCTTCCAACAATGACATCTTTTTCTCCGCAGAATCGATAATGATTCGGGACTGTGCCACTTCGAAATTAGTTGCGGCACGGTTGGTCTGTGTGAGTTCGGATGGAGGTTCCGTAGTGAGTGGAGTTGATGAGCCCACAAGGGTAACACAGGAGGGGCAGCTGCAGTTTCGGCACGGCATTGTCCTTGTTGACGAGTGGGGAGATGGAGGTATTGAGAGACACGGAGAATCGCGGTGCAAGGGCGCGGATTCTTGTCTGGATTGGGTTGGCCTTTCAAATGCTACGGTCACAGGCAGTGCTGAGTCAGATGCCAAATCGACTTATTAGAGGTTACTCAATATACCTGGTCGGGGAGGCCTGCATGGAGTTGGTCTGGTTGGGGCCGGTTAAATATTGAGATTGAGTCAATTTTTTCTTGTTGGATGTTGCTCTGGGGTCGCCCTAACCGCGGGAGACCAGCCTAGATTCGTTATAATCGGCAGAACTAAAAGATTTATTATCTCGAGGCTGGGAACAGAGGGTTTATCAACGTTCATTTATCCAACAGTACTTACCAATTGGTTAATAGCTTGAGTACTTGGGATGATTGAATCCGATTGTTAGTCTTAGTCTAGATGGATTCTGGACGCATTGAACGACGCGCAGGCACGTGGCGCTGCGGCGTCTGAAAATTTGGCCACCGCCTGAACCATCAGCGGCCCGCTGAACGTTCACCTTGAGCTTGAGGCCTTGAGGGTTTGCAAACTTGTTCAAAACAAATAAGTGATTTTTCTTTAATTGGATACACGGAGCTTCGGAGGCCATGATGCACAGGTACGTGCTTTCAAGTTTCTTTGCGTTGATTGACATTCAGCATATGTGTTTGTAGTCAGTTAGACGATCACACATTCATGCTGTGGTACACGATTATATATCGGGTGTGCCGTTCGTGGGTTGCTCCCTGATCTATCCGCAGATGCGGACCCTCGCGTTGGGAGCGCCTTTGGGACGACCTTGAGTGTGGAGGTTTGCCGACACCTTGTGCTTGACGCTGAGGTAGGTCCTCTGGTTCACCTGGGGGCTGGCGCTGATCTCCTCCAACAAGAAGAGTAGCAGCTGTGGACAGGGTGTCACGTAGCCTAGGTCGAGTATAGAAACCCATGGGTCATGGTTTCCTATCCGACCTGCAGCTGATGCTAGGCTAATGTCTCGGGTGGGACGCAGGAGCCTGGGCCCCTTCGAAGCGCGAAAAATCGACCCAGTCCGCCCATCAACCAGATTCATCCCCATCGGAAGTGAAGGCCAACTCAGGCTTCTTCTCTATCCCTCCAGGCCTGACTAGGGGTGATCAATGACCTCTTGGATGTGCGAATTAAGCAGGCGGACGACATGTTACTTGCTTGGAGCCTTCCGCCAAGGCGATCCGGATACCCTTTCATCGGGTTGCCTACCTGGATGCGCCGGCGTGTGGTATCGGGAAGGGAGGGTTTTCCCGGAGCCGACACGCGTTGCGGATCAACTGAAGGCGATACGCAGAGCTTTGGGATCTAGGCCACGATGGTACTTCTCATATACATCCCAAAAAAATTAAATTGGGTGAATATCTCGAGGTTCGTGTTTGCCGATACCATGTGTTTTTTGAATTCCGCTGTCTTAGACTACCAAACCTGCGACAATTGGCAGGGCTAGGAACTGAAGAATCAGGAAGGGACAATGGTCCCCTGGTTGGACGGTCCTGAGGTCGAGTACTGAGTTGACATTGACAGTGAAAATCCGTCACTCTGTGAGGCCGACTGTTGGATGCCGTCATGCGATTTAACGATCACATTCATACTCAGGTGGTACATGAATATTGCATAGTACGTGGCGATACAAAGTTAAGATGGTATACCAGATGTCATTTCTATGATCGGAAAGGATCGGATGTTTCCTTTTTGGGCTTTCCCGATTGGGCGCGATGAAAGGGTGTGCATGTCCAGTACGCATCGTATGCTGCATATTCCACTATCGATGTCGGAAGGTCTCAAAATAGCAGCTTAGGATCGCAGATTTCACTAATTTGGAAAGCTCAAAAAGGAAGTTTGTGGTTTTTCCCAATCATAAGAAATTTATGTAAAGTCAGCCTCATCAGCCCTTCTAACGAAGACTGCGCGTTCGTGCACATCCGCAGGATCGTAGAGTCTTTTGAAGGGATGGTCACGAGCCTAGGGACTAATACTCCGACTAGAAAATCAACTGCTGCTGAAGTTGCGATCTCTAAGCCCCAGAGTCCATTTTGATCAGCTTTTGGTCGAA
This sequence comes from Infundibulicybe gibba, assembly GCA_015501065.1. Classification (NCBI taxonomy): domain Eukaryota; kingdom Fungi; phylum Basidiomycota; class Agaricomycetes; order Agaricales; family Omphalinaceae; genus Infundibulicybe; species Infundibulicybe gibba. The sequence continues at coordinate 1,926 of JADNYI010000404.1, read as the reverse complement.
GTGATGCTGTCGGTACCCGGAGATAATACGTGCCAAAAAGTCAGAGGTAGATACACCCGTCATACGGCGAGTGGGCAGGAATTTGCCTAGATGGACGTTAAATTATACTTGAGTGGCATCTGGGGAAGAAGAAAAAAATAGCACCTTGTAATTTCACCAGCGCATACGCATCTTCATGATCAACAGTTGCGTATGGTATCTCGTCGTGGGCGACATAGTCGATTTCCCATTTGTCCAGAAATGCCTCATCAATGACCCATGGGGCATCTGCTATAACTTCGTCAGCCCAGCGACAATGCCTTGCAGCTTCCAGCCTTAAGGCAGCGTTAATGCTGAACCTTGGTTGCAAGGTGGAGTAAATTACCTTTCAGCATGTGTCATGATGCTGCGATTCTTAAGGGCTGTGACCAGCTCGTCAGAATTTACGCCCACTAAGAGGTAAACAGACGGAAATGAGAGCTTGGCTTGGCGCAAGTGGAGTGCATGGCTAATTAACTCTCCAGACATTAGCTTTGGTTCAATAATTGATTGGAACAAGAATAACGCACCCGAAATGGAATAAATCATATACACCTGGGACAAGGTACATCATCATCGCCATTGGCGTAGGAATCGTTACAGACCATCAGCGTATACTCGGATGGGTCTACCAACTGAGGGTGGGTTGATTTTGTACTTCCTCCACGATTCGCCATCGATAGCCTTCTGCACAAAAGCTTGGATATCTTCAGGCGTGAGTGCAGCGGTGTTGAACGGCGCTTCAGAGTCCCCGGTTGCACTGATGAAGTTCACTGGTAGCATTGTTTGCATGGGGTTAGAAACTTCAGCAACTGGTGCGGTGGTTGCTGAAGACGTGGGCAATGTAGATATGTCTGTCGAATTCGCATGACGGTAATGCGAAGATCTTGTTGGATCAATAGGCTCGGGCCTACGGTAGTACTCGATTCGATATCACCATCGTACGTTGGCGAGTCTAGGCTGTCCGAGTCCGAAAGGAGACTTGAAGCCAACTGATGCTTTGCACGGATAGTATCCAACGGCTTTGGATGAGCCGAGCGACTTGGAGCGGCAGTGGCATGTCTTGGGATGGAAATTGGAATAGAGACGCCTGAGGCTCCATCGTCTGGCAAGGGATCACTGTCCTCCTCTGATCTGAAAAAATATGATATTAACCAATATACTGACAACAACCAAATCTGCATACGCATCATATGCTGGTGAATCTACTATCTTTGGGTATTTCCCAATAGATCTTTTGCTGTGTATGGTTTTCCGTGGTGCTTCAACAGACATGGCGTCGGTGGAGATTTAGCAGTCGTTGTGGCGCCCACAAATCAATTTTTTGGGCTGCGCTTGTGACCCCTTTCATAGCCGCAGCCCGTTTCTCGCCTACCACTTTTCCACTTCATCATCTGGGATGGACAAGCCATTGGAACAACGTGTATTTGCGGAGTTCTGATACCGTTGATGGTGGTAAGGGTTGGGCGTTTGTTTATATAGTGTTCAGATAATGGGTTTCTTTCACTCGGCGTACTCGTACCGAAAAATAAACATAATGACATGCTGTTGAGTTTGATGGCTCAGAAATCAAGCCTGTAGACATTGGAAAGGGTCGGCATACCAAATTTTAATGGTCCAGCCGTAGCACAGCATGCAACAACAAACTGTTGTCTATTTCGAGAAGAATAGCGCGCAACTATTGAGTTTGCCCATATCAAGAGGGGCTGGATATAGGTCTAGAAGCAATATACGATCCTCCAATGGCACACAATTGTCAATAATGGTCCTAGTGAATCAAGCCTAGTAAACGAAAACTATTACAATGGTGCTCCGAGACATGCGGAATGTCCGGAATAATCCTGAATGAGAGCACTAGTAGCTTTGTGAACCTGCTCTACTGGAGGAGAGCTATCAACCTGCAGGGAA
>JADNYI010000403.1:0-29193 GCA_015501065.1 Infundibulicybe gibba | reverse complement strand
GCTGGAACAGAAACCTCGATATGACTCGGGCGACCATTTGCCCAGCTGATATCTATCTAAAATTATAAAAAATATTATTTGCCCATGACACTCCCCGGCCATATCCGCGTTCGTATTATGTAATTTACATTTTTCCAAGGGTCCTCACTGTTGACTAGTGACTACGCCTACTTGCTCACCATTCAAGCCGCGAGCACCACCAAAAATGCCCAGAATACCACGCCAGCTTGCACAGATCCTCGCCCGTCCTCCGCGTCTATCCTATGCTCCCCCCATTAGTCGTCCATCCCTCTCCATGTTAGCGCTACCTGTTCCGAGGCCACTCATGCTGTCCAGAACGCCCGCGTTCTTACCAACATGTATACCGCCCGCTTGGTCATCGTCACCAATTCTCGGGTCACTCCTACAACTTCGACACGCTCAACGCGGCAACGAATACCAGCCATCCCAGCGGAAGAGAAAAAGAAAACACGGATTTCTCGCGCGCAAAAGAAGTTTGGGTGGAAGGAAAATCCTTGTGCGGCGCATGACAAAAGGGCGGAAATATCTCAGCCACTAGGCCAATAATTGGGTACTTGACACAACTCAAATACCTCCCTCGATCCTTACGCCCCCATTTCTAGTAGTACGCGCCAGCTAGAGCATGCCATTTCGGACAATGATAAAATTTGAATCTAAAATAATGAATGTCTATGTTGAGGAATCATGCTATGTACGTATCCAATGTAGAAACCATCAAGCAGGTCCAAGCCAAGTTTAAGCTTGTGCGTGCTGTCCCCAAATAGCCGAGTGTTTAATGAGAATGGCATGCTGTCAGGGGGAGCTCGTGAGAGATATGTATCAGGAGGAGACATGGGAGAAGAGGGAGTAAAAGGAACCCGCGTTGGATTGAGCTGAGGAGGGCCGAAATAGGCGTTTTTGCGGATGAGTTAATATCGACCATCTCGAGGGAATGTGTTTTAAGATGGCGTGCGTGGATCACAAATTGTCTTATCGCTATCACTGGAGCTGAGCTATCATCTCCCGTATCGGTGAAAATGGCTGGAGTAACTTCGACCACAGGTAGGCTGGGGTCTAAGACTTCAGTTGTGGGTTGGTTTCCATATTAGATGGGTCTGGAGCATCAGCCATGGGGTTGGTATCCTCACACTAAAGCCTGGATCTCCAACCACGGCATCCACACCCTCAATGAGAACACTTCCACCAACAATTTCGAGGGTTTCAGTGTCCAACGCTTCAACGACGCTATCGGTTTCCTGGAAAGTATTTACGTCCACGATTCTGCCATCCGGGGGGGCCAGTGGGCGATTATCGGGAGAAGGGGCAGCGATTTCGTGAATGGAAAGCGTAGGAGAAGCCGGGAGTGGAATTGCTGAAGGCGTTATAGGCCGCCTCTGTGTGGCAGTTGATTTCGACAGAGGAGCTTGTTTGATGGTTGGTTGGGGTTTGACTTTCCGGGGAGGAGGACGCCCCCAAGTTGGTTTTGGGGCTACAATCTCACGCTGCTGTACTCCAGTTGGTGGTTTTGATCGTGCGAGCTGGGAGGCTGTAGGCCTCGTAATATCTTGTGACCTTGCTGTGGGCTCGGTTTTCGTAACGGGGGGGTTCTTTGGGTTCTTTGGTGCCCCAACCTTGACCTACGTTGGGTTTGTCTATATTTTTCGAAGCCTTGACACCAATTGAACTTGGTCCCAAAGTTCCAGCCTTCAGGGCCGAGATGCTGGGCTGCTTCGACACAACTTTCGGGGGGTTGGGTCTAATCTCCTTGGGCTTTTGCGCGTCTTTTGGAGGTACGACTTCAATTGGTATACGACGGGGGCCGCCTGTTGCTGTCGATGCTGCCACGGTAGGGACGCTGGGACTGGCCGCGCAGGTTGGGAACGAGCTGGAATGATGGTATTGCCTGGCCCACAGAACGGCTCGCCGTGACTACGCCTGTAGGCTTGCTTGAATTAGAAACAGAAGAGACAACGCGCTTGCGTTCGTCGATAGCTGAGGTTGATCGAGAAAGGGGAGCAGCGGTCGATGATTGGGTCACTCTCACAGGAATATAGTCCGGTGGACCCATCCCGTTTCGCACAGCAGGCTCACTAGTAATGGCTTGGATTTTAGTTTGTAGTTTAGGTTTGCTGTTGTTGACGACTGAACAGAGGAAGAAACTGATCTAGTATGAGAAATTCGATGGGGAGCATCCTTGGGCGGTCTATTAGACATTGAAGTCGAAGTCTGTTGACTCGAGGTGGATGATAGTAACGAATCCAAGGCAGACGCAGGGCGTGATATTTACCCGAACCAGGGTTGCTCTTGATATCCAGGTATTTACGGACGGTTGGGGTAAGAGGTGCCGTGAAGCTAGGGATTAATAAAAATGAGTGATCGGGCATGAGCTGATGGATTCACAACTCACTTGTCCACACGTCCCGGTAACAGTAATTTATATGCCTCGAAAACTTTGCGGCTGACCTTCCTCACATCCGCATTCGCATCCCGAGCGGAAGAGCGGATTATCCCCTCGATATCCTTGGCTCGGCTTCACGCTCCAAGTCTGGAGGATTGAAACAATTCAGGCAGCATAGAGTGCCCTCCACAGAAGTGAGTCGTAACGAGGCCGATTTATCCTTAACGGACTGAAGAAAGTACGGAAGGATAGACGGAAGCTGTGTTGCTTCAATTATGGCAAGGATGCAGGTCCTTGTGCGCGTGATCGTGACTTTATTTGTACGGCTACAGAGATTCAAGAGGGTTGGGAAGAATAGTGGTAGAAGGGGCTCAAATTGGCCACCCATCTGCAGAGCCACGGCAGATACAAGGTCAACAGCCGCGCCAGAGAGACGGGTTCTCTCGGAAGTCATAGCGCTTGTCAATGAACGGGAGCCGTTTCGCAAAGTTGACGCAAGTTCGGTGGGAAGAGGGGGTTCGCTTTTGCCACAAAATTCAGTGACATGTGTGATGCTCCTGGCTATCGCCTCCCAGGATTCTTCGGTCTCTGTTAGTGTTAAATTGGCCCCAAGCGCTTCAATAGCCAGCTCAATGTAGGAGGGGGCTATTTGGTGGTGAGTTTATGTGGGTGAGAATAGAACTGGATAGACAAGCCTTTCTCGACATGAGATTTCAACGTAAGTAAGGCTTGGTTGAATGTTATAGTTGAGTCAATTAGTGCAGAGTCTTGACCACAAGGTTCAAAAAGGAGCATGACAATCACCTGACCGCGTTCGACGGCCAAATAAAACATCCACAAACAATCCCTGTTCGGTTATCATTTTAGTTACTTATCATTATCATTATCTCTCAAGTAGATTCCGGCCAAGAGTGACTCGGCGAGCTAGCATCGTTTTCAAATAATTTTTGCATCCTGCAATGGATTTAAATGGGGATCCCCTGTTCTGTGCCCCGGGAATTTCTTGCAGTCGTTCTCGCAGGATTTGGCAATCAGCATGTTTCGTTCCCAAACCAAATAATTGAATGTTGATTCCATCGCCTAGGCTCTTCCCACTGACTAATGACTACGGGGAGCAACCATGTCCAAAAGCACTCCTACCTGTAGCCAATAAACCAGTCTTGGACTATGTCTTGACTTGGGTCGAACAGTCCGGGATCAAAGGTTGGGTCCAGGACACATAAAATACCACCAGCTAATGTTGCTCGTTAGATGTGCTTTTGATATGCCCAGCCATTCATCGGGCCTCGATTTATCACCATATACATTCCGATAGCTCGGTCCCCGTCGCCTCTTTGCGCATTGATCTACAAACCTATGACGAAACGCAGGATACCAGTATTGGAACCTGCACCCTCCTGCGCCACTTTTCGAATCGCATCAAGGAAGACTTTGTTCTTCTCCCTTGTGACTTCATCCCGCCTGCACCCTCCCTCTTAGTATTCTCCTCAACAAATTCCGCGCAGATGCGATATCGGATGGGGCTATAGCGACTGCGTGTTGGTATGCAGGGCATAAACCAGACAAGGGAGCCTACCCAGAGGAGTGGGGACCCCACACTACGAATATTCCAATCATTTGGGATGAACCTACAGGGACCTGTTGTATATTGATACAGCGGACGACCAAGAACGCAACTCGGAGGACCTAGAATTAAGGATGTCATTATTCAGTCGGTTCGTTCCCCCACCCATTCCGGCCCACATTCTACTACTTTTTACAGATACCCACGAACGAGATTATCGACTGGTTTTCAAGATTCACACGTCTATGTGTGTAGGCGCTCAATACTTGACGCACTCCATGAGAAAAAGCATCTAGATTCTTTCAAAGAGGAATTCATGCCCTGGCTATGTAAAGTACAATATCAGCGCGGCAAGCGATCCCGATATGGTCGTCGTACGTCTGCGATTTACCGGATCACTTGGTATTATTCACTTGACAATTTGTAGGGTTGAATGCTTCCTCCACAACCTCCCAGTCTTTGGCGTTGGGCCACACCACACTGCTTTCCAAGGTGCCAGGACTCAAGTCATCCGAGCCGTATGGGTCCAATAATGGGGAACCAAGTCTCTCAGTCCCACCATCACCAACAGAATCCGAGGAAAACCACGATTCGTCAAGTAGTTTGCGAATAGGAATTATTATTCATCATGCAGCATCGGGATTCGCTATTCGTGCCAATACACTGTTCGCTTTCCAAGAGCTGAACCGGCGGGTAATGAAATTTACCTCCAACATTCATCTGGTTGACAAACCTTCAGTCGCTCTTGGATGCGGCCTACTCACTGCCATCCGATCCAAAGAATCGGTCATTGATTGACCACAAGGCCCAGATATCAAGCGATAGCATTATTGGCGATTCCACGCAAATCTCGGAGCGCACTGTAGTGAAGAAATCCGTAATCGGAAGACATTGTGTCATTGGAAAAATGGTCAAAATCGTTGGGTGCATTTTGCTTGATCATTGTGTTATTGAAGATGGGCACGCGCGTTTTTTTTGGCCTGCAAACTCAAAATTGAATTACTATTTTTCAGTGCAAAATTAGATGGTTGTATTTTAGGTATGAATACGAAGGTTAGGGCAAAGGCGGAAGTATCACGCTGCGTCACGCAAGCAGGTTATGAGGTTGATGCGGGGAAATGTCAAGGGTGAAAAATTAGAGGTCTCGGATTGGACTGCGGGTGGTTCTGACGAGGGAAGCTCGGAGGAAGAATGATTGAAGGAACTTATCTAATAACTTCTAATAACTTATAGAGGGAGCGACTCTTGTTTTTACAGATCAGTAATCACACCGAGACATGGCAAGAAGTATGTAACAATCAGGGTACAAAGCATCTGTCTACCCTGACCGTCGTGAAGTTTGTCCGTGCATTTGGTTTCCGAGTCCTTGAGCGAAACGTGCTCCGCGACCACCTATGAGCAATGAATTGGCTGATGATAATGTATTGGAGTTGGTACATACCACGTGTGCCCCTACTCCTGTCGCCACGACCCCGTCGTTCTTGTGTCTGTTCTCCGCGCTTTTCACCCTTCGCACCATCCGTTCGGTCACCCCAACCCCCAGTACCACCCATCTTCACATCTAGTGCTTTTTCGTTTTGGTCGACAAGTGCTGCAAGTTTATCTGCCACCGTCTGAGCAAGCTGCTGGACACGAGAGAGTTCAATCCGGTGGAAAACAACGACGCCCGCCGAGTGATCCAGTGAGGCCGAGAGCTCTCACTCCAAATCATTTTTGAAACAATAGATGTCACGGTACGAAGGGGTAATGAAAATGTCCGTGATAGAAGTGACAGTGAAAGTGTGCTGTAGTGTGGTGCGTAAGTGAACAGGTATGTTCGTAGGCCCTGTTCCTGTATCCGTCTGTGGACCGTTAGATGTCATGAGATGGTAAGATCAAGGAGGGGCAGGCTTACTTTGCCAACATCTCTTTAACCGCAGCTGCCTCAGGCATCAAACTCCAGATCTTGATGCCTTGAATTAAATCTCGACATTGCTCCCACTCGCCATCTTGCAAAGCCTTGCTCGCTTGCATGATGTGGTCACGAGTACTTTCGGGAGGGCCAGTAAACACCTGTCGGTCGGCAAAGTCCAGGAGGCGGCGGAAGGGTTTGGAAATCGATTTGCGCTTGAGCTCCTCAGAGTCAATGCTTGCTAACAGTGGAATCTCAACAAGCATGCTGGAGACTAGGAATGCTGCTTCCAAGAGCTCGGTGTTGATGTGCATATGGAATGGCAGTTGTCGCTGTTTTTCTGCTTTCTCCTGCTCTGGCGTCAGAATCTGGAATCGTTGCTGGTGGACGCCTTGAGCAAGCAGTTCTTTCACTCGCTGGGTAGTAAATATATCTTGGAGGGTTGCCTGCGCTCCTTGATAAGCCCAGAGCGGAACGCAGAGAGACCAAGTTGAACAACAGTGCGGTTGTACAGTATTTGTGTGGCGACATCAGCTGAGTGAATTGATTCTTGCAGGTGGGACATGAGTAACATGTCGCGAGCGGCATGGAAATCATTGTGCAATGCATAATGATAGACATGACTAAGCATTGCGCGTGTTCGCAGAAGTGAGTTGCCAGATTTGTAGAGGTAAACGCAAAGGGAGTGGATCAACGCCGATGACGATCCAAGGCTCGAGAGAGTCACGCTAGGCCTGATTTCAGAAGTATCTGCAGCGGCTTCCAGAGCTTGGACAACAGGATTAGGCTGTGATCAAATATCGCTGAGGGGTCAGAGATACTTCATTGAATAAACTGGGCATACCTTTGAATATATATGCTCCAAGCGCCGCATTATCACTCGGCTCAATGGCTCATCTTGACTAGTCTTCTCATAGAAAGCCTGCGCGCGACAAATGGTATAGTATAAGACTTTCTCGTCTTTTAAACGGTCCACATATTCGTTTCCGTGCGGGTCAATATTTTGCAAACTTCGAGTGAACTCATCGTCGAGGCGGTCAATAAAGCTGATGATACTACCGCGGATGCGGACAACACCCTTCTCCGTGGAAGGATTGCGTTCTACAAGTTCATCGTAATCATCAGTCATTTCCTGGATCGAGTAGCTTGTGTCTGAGGCCACAATAGCGACTAATTGGTCAACTTCTTTCTGTGCCGAGAGCCAGAGTTCGATTGGCATGTGGGTGGTCACAGAAGAATTATAGTCAAACCGGGAGGAAATGAGGGCCAGGAGGACTCTAAGGCGTTGGTAAGGGGTAGCGGCAACGTCCAAAAGTATTTCCAGGATGCGAATTTGTTCGGCGCGGTCGGTGTTCTAGCCTAAAATTCAGCGGAGGGACTGTTTGCTCGAGGTTAGACTTACTTTCTTCCCCGAGCTTCTTGGACCGATTGCAGGTTTTTAAAGATGCTCTCGGAAGTAAACTGCAGCACCTTCCCGCCCTTCCCAACTGTGGTGAAATCATCAGCCGCCTCTTCATTTCCTGCTGGCACGGCCCTGCCTCCTCCAGCCACGGCAATATCTGGGACCGCGATAACGGCGTACTCGCGTTCGAATGCTTCGGGGTCCTAATCTTTCGTTATAAGTTGGTCGAATTTTCCGAATCCACGAGTTACCTCTTGGTACTTTTTCACATCCGTCTCATACTCCTTCACAGCCTTTTTTACTTTCTGCTTCATGGCGGTGAGGGCTTTTGCGTTGGTGGCGTTCATTTTCTTCTTTGCGTCCTTTTCCTTGGCCAAGGCACTGTTGATGGACGATTCAAGACTGACAAGTGTTCTGACATAGAATGGGGGGACGGGGACAGAGACATTATGTTGTCGTTGCACCATTCGCACGAGCTTGTCGAATTCTGCCCAATTGATAAATGGATGGACATTGATGCCGATGAAGGAGATTTACCGGATGAGATAGCCACCCAGTCGTTAATTTTTAATGCATTCTCCATCACCTTTCCTGTAGCCTCCATTTCCACAAGGCGCTTCTCTTGGGCGCTCATGATCTTCCCTCCTGGTTTGGCAGCACCATCATCGCTGTCCGAGTCATCAGAGTCGTCCGGAGAGGCAGACCCCAGGTTTGGAGGTTGGTTTCTCATCATCGCTATCACTATCGCTGTCCTCGTCAGAGGATGAGTCGCTCGAATCTGAACCAGCCGTCCGCAAAAAGCGAGACATGGCTGGCTTTGCGGTCGTGGTAGGTTTGGGGGGAGCATCCTCGTCGCCGCTGGACATGATCTCATCATCAGATTCCTCCGAGTCCGAGTCCGAGTCGCCTGCTTGTCTGAAAAATCGGGACATTTTGTGGTTGCGAAATGCGAGAGAGTCTGGGTGGTCTTGCTTGAGTCGCTCAAGATTCAAAATTTAGTTTGGGTTCCACACGGCATCTTCCTTATTCTTCAATCTCCGACATTATCAAATAATTATGTAATAGTGTCATTATTCTATCTCCCACCCAAAGCACGCTCAGCGATGATGCTTCAAAAATAATCACTCAGCGTTGGGAAACACGATAGTACTAGTGGGAACACTCACGCTTCACCTCCCCACAAAGTTAGCAGCCCAGCGGTAACCGCTGATACTACCCTTCTGTCCCACCTCGGTTGGGCCCAGTTCACGTAGGAAAAGTAACCCACCGTTCCCAATACCGCCGTATTCACTGAGGTCGGACCGTCAGCTCAAGACCAATAAAGGGCTAAAATTCACCACTCACCTATTCCGACAAGCCCACCCAGAACACCCGGCCGGAGTATATGCTGGCGAAGTTGGCTGTAGATCAAAGACCCTTCCTTTCTGGCCCGTCGCTCCTCCTCCCGGCCTCGCGGTGTCCTTCGATACTGCTCTGCGGCATATCCCTCAATGGATAAGATGGACGTCACTGCGATAGCAGCAGAGGTCATGAACTTTGCATTACGACGGAGGTCAGGTTGAAGGTAGAGCATCCGACCGGCACCAGCAAGAAGGCCAACATTGACTGGATAGTTTCTGAGCATCTCCGGGCCTCTGAAACATTTACATTATACGCACCAAGCCCCAAAATACCCCCTGCGACTCCTGGTCTCAAAAGATAATGGTTGGCAATCTCCCAAATAGACAAGCCCTCGGCTTGTCTTGGCTTTTCTTTTGTAGTCTGTCGTCTGGGCTTATCAGGGTTTCCTGACGGGTAATCTGCGTCGTCGTCATAGTCTGCGATATTGTGAGCAGTCCCGGGATGTTGGTTTGATGCTGGAGGAACGGTGTTTAATAGGGCGGGATCTGGCTGTGGCTGCAAGCGGGTTAGTTGAGAGCAACATGACTCGAGAGATGTGGTACTTGTTCTGAAATGGGCGGGACATTCTGTGCAGCAACGGATGCGTAAGACATGATGGGGGATTGAAGATGAGGTTCGACGAGGTCGGCGAGGTCCTTTTATACCCAGAGATGACATCATTGACGTCATGGCAAGTCGGTGACCTCATATGTTGTAATTTTATTTCGGTGGCTGGAAAACAAAACCATCCGGGAGATTATCTCCGTCCTCGACATAAAAAATGCTTTGCCCTGTATAAAATGCCTTTCCTTCAACGCGGACAATCACTCCTTCCTTTGTCTTCTCGACCGCAGTTCCCCGAAAACCAACTCCTCCCTTCATCACGCTCACAAATGATTCGTATTTCCGGGATTCCCCAATCTGAAGCTGGCCCTTCTCGACCGCTAAAGCCACCTGCGCACTCACGCAAGAGCCAGTCGGGGATCTGTCCACCTGCATGTCCGCAAAATAACACAGCCCTACCTCTCCCTCGGTGATCATTACCCCATACAGGTACTCCAGGTCCCTTTCGCTGGGGTGCTTGTAGAGGTCCCGCCGCGCAGATAAAATATCTTTCAATGTTCTTGCCGCCGCCTCAAATTCTTTCAATCCATGATCCCCCGTGAAACCTTGAGGAAATCCAAGTCCTGCTGCCGACACCACAGCGTAAAAGGCACCTCCGTACGCAATGTCGACTTCCACCTCGCTGCGGCCACCCTGTTGTAACATACCCCACCTTTTTTCAACGGGTATTTCAACTTTGAGAGCGATGGCAACAGGGAAGCTAGGTACGCTCAAAAAGCTAACCGGTTTGCTTCCGTCCGATCTCCCATTCGTGGTGGGTACGCTGACTTGGACCACACCACAGGGTGCGTGCAGCCGAATCTCAGTGATGCCTGTGGTCGGACTATAGACTAACTCCTCCCGGCGGGAAACAACCCAAGGTCATGAGTGTCGATTAGAAATCGGCCAGCGCTATCGTTGCATGACCACACATTGTGGAATAGCCATCTACAAAACCCAGGTCAGGGCTCTTAAATTCACCTATTCACCCAGCGGTGGTATACCATTGTGGAAGAATAAGACTCCAATATCCGCCTCTCCAGAGTGAGTAAATTCGGTATCTTTGACCAATAGCGCGCCGTACATTTCTGCGTGTCCACGAGGTTCCAGTACTAATCTTTGGCACTCATCAACGGACGAGTCCGTGTTAAACCAATACCACCTCACCGCTTTCGCAAGCGATCGCCATGATTTTGTGCATAGGTTCGCTTTTCAAGTAACGTAGACCCCTCAAGACCCCATCCATCTATAACGATCCGTGTCGGCTACCATAGGATTAGATCAATCATGTTTTGGGACGTAGAGCTTACCTCCCCTGAAGTATGCATATCAATAGTCCTGGTTGAACTAAGTCCATGCCGCGCTTCGCTGAATATATCCATATCAGATTTGTGCTTTGAATGAGGGAGAGTCAAGAGGAAGCGGAGCTCAGCCTGTGGTTGTATGATCACGCAGAGCAAAGTCGTCGAAGGGATGGTCACGAGTCCAAGTCCGGATTTCAGCGTGAGCCGGGTAAATGGCCTAGGCCTGTGGATATGATAATATTCAAGGATTAATGTAATAAGTATCCAAACATGATATAAGGAGTGTATGGGTATCACATATGTGTAAATCCAAAGCCGCTAAAAGACATCAAGGGAATGTGGGCAGTCCGCAGCAACGTGGCCGTGGCTTTCGCAATCTTCGCAAAACAATTCGACAGATACAATAGAGTTTCGGGCTGAATGGTTCGAGAGAGACGGTACATCATCCTTCAATAGCTCACAGTTGAAAATATCATGCCCTGGTCGTTCACAAATCTCGCAAATCATTTGCTGAGGGTCATTCGACGCATTATCAACGGAAGACTGGTCCCGTTGTCGTCCCTCTGTGGTTTCGGCACTACTTTTCGATGTTTTTTTGTAGCGGGCGAGTCGTTCGGTTAGTCGCTCAAGCTCTTGCTCGAGTTCCTCCTACAAGTATGTTAGAATGGCGCCATATACATAAACTGAGGACTTTTGTACTTCGCGGTAGATCTGATAAACATTTTTTTAGGCAACTGAAGGGCAGATATTGTCAGGATGACCCACTTTCGCTTCGACTAGAGCCTCAAGCTCGTTGATTTCTTTGTTAAGCTGCAAGGGGCTGTAAGATTGAGCGATAGCTGACATCACTACATACGTCGTGGGCTATACGAGCACTTTTAAGCTCGTTGTCTGCTAATCGTTTTCGCAGTTGTTCTAGCTCTATCTAGAAAAGTATAATGAAAAGCTACTAAAAGAGTTAAGCGCACATACCTCAAATCGTGATGCTTGGTCCTTTAGTGACTTTTGCAGCATGTTGATATCAGGTGAACCAGGAGGTAGGTCAATTGGAACGGATGTCTCGTCCAGCAAACTTTTGTCGAGATTGTCCTCAAGGATTCGAACTTCCTGGGCTAAATTTCAGAAAAACGAGGATCCACGATCACGCCAACCACACCTGACGGAGTTGATCGGCCTCTGATAAAAGTAGCTGGTTTTCGCTTTCCAAGAGTTTATTCTTTTGAGCAGTGGCAAAATTCTCTTTTTGAAGTTCTTGAACAATGTGTCTATTGGGTAGCAGTCAATGTGTCATGAGACCAAAAATATGGCGCTCTTTCTTACTTTAGGCCTGTAATTTCCTCGCGAGTAGTATTGGATGTTGGGGATGGTTGTGAAGGCACTTTCGGAAGATCAAATCCGCTTCTCACTGGCGTAGCTGGGCTGAGATTCTGTGGGTTATTTTCCAGCGTTTGTGTAAGGGTAGCTAGCTTGAGATCCTTTTCATCATTTGATTGTTGCAACTTAGATTGGTTGAGAATTATAACGTGAATTATTTAAGATAACTCACCAGCGCATGCTGCCCTCTCAGTTCTGCGAGATGTTCCTCGCTGGATTGCCACTGCTCGTTGGCGATGCGTTCGTGATCGCGCAATTCATCAATTTGTGCTCGGAGTTTCTGGATCTGGCTGGTAAGGGCTGTAATATCTGCCGATGGACTTTGTGAGGTCTCTGCGACTCGTGCTGGTGATTCGACGCCATTAGTATTCGCAACAAGGCCGTCCAGATTCTGTAAAAACATGAAGGGATAACTTTTCAACAGAGGATATTAAATTACCGTGATTTCTAGTCGCAGCACCTCTACTTCGGCCCTGGCATTCTCTAAAGCGAGCGTGCTTTCTCGGAGAGCTTCATCAAGTTCATCAACCCGGTTACGAGCAGTTGTTTCCGACTTCAGCATTCTTTCAACCTCCTTGCGGCCCTCCAGTACCTCCCTTCTCGCCACTTCCTCCTTTTCTTTGAGGCGCCTTAGCTTATCCCGTACCGCTGCTTCCTCTCTCTCCGACGTCGCTCGAGCATCTTCCATTTGATCTTCCATAATTGCAATTTTTCGCTGCAAGTGAAGGACTTGATCTTTGAGAGTCTCGTTATCTATTTGAGTGGCTGAAACAACGTTTCGGGAGGGAGATAGAGGCTTGACAGAATCCTCAGTGTCTTTCAACTCCAGGGAGGAAATGCGAGATTCGAGTTCATATCGCTGGCTGTCCGCTGCGCTAAGACGCTCTTCGTACAATGCAATAGTTTCCTGATGATAATGTCAAATTGGATATGGTTGGATACCCGATTGCTCACCTGTCCAGCCTCCCTGAGCTCGTCAATTTGGGCACCTAATTCTCGCTTTTCATCCTCCAGTGTAGCATAGGCCTCGTCGACTTTGTTTTTCATATCTAATAGCTCGGCCTGCCTGGCATTTAAATCGACTTCTTGCTGATTTCTCACCAGGGAGGTGGCCCGTGCTGCTTCTTGAAGCTCGCCAACTAACCGAGAGCTTGTCTCCAATTCAATCTGAAGAGCCGTGATACGCTCTTTGGCGGCCTGGCTCTCTGATTGCTGCTGAGTTGAGGCACGGAGCAATACCTGTTCCATCGACGTAATCTTGGAGTCTCGGGTGTCAATTAGCGTCTGTAGCTCTTTGGTCTTGGAGTTGGCATGGTTTAGATCCTCTAGTGCTTTGTCGCGTTCCTGCTGCAGACCTTCGACCTGAATGTTTATATCCAGGTTTGCAGGAGGGGCGGGAATAGTTCGGAGTCGTTCGTTCTCGTATTCCAGGGCTTCTACACGAGACTTGAGCTGCTCAACCAAGGTGGGCTCATTTGGGGTAGCATTGGAGGCAGCGGATTGTGGTCTGGACCGCAAACATGACCCATCTTCGTATCCTGGGCTATCGTTTACATTTGCGGGAGGAACATCTTCAGCAGAGTAGTTTGCCGTGTCCTCTGAGCGTATGTGTGGGGAAGAGGGTGGGGGCATTGCAATGGCGCTAGGGATTCTAGCGCGTGGCGTCTGTGCTGAAGGTCTGCTTTTACCTGGGGTTCGGCCATAAAGGAGGGGCTTGGGCGTATTCAACGGGGACCTCTGGGACCGAGTTGGGGAGGGAGCGACCACCTGAGAGGGGGATGACTGCAAGAAGGACAGTTCGCTCGGTCTTTGGGTTGTGTTTATGTTGATGGCATCGCGAGATTTGAGTTGAGTTGCCGTCAGACCAGTGTGAATTGCAGGCTTGGACCCAGGCGTCACACTGAACTGGGAGTTATAATTATTTACCTTGGTGGTGGTCGATTTTGAAAGCGCGCCAGGTTTGATGCGGGTGGAGGCACCAGGGGTTACTCGACCATTCAGTAGAGATGGAGTGATTCGACCAGGTAGAGATGGTGTAATACGACCGTCATTGACCGATGTTGTCCTTGATATACGCCCGGGCGCGGCAGACGAGGGCTTGCGCGAGGAAGCGACGGATGAGGGCCTTTGAGTCGCGTTGTGGCCAACTGTAGGAGGTGACAGCTTGGTTGTCGCCACAAACAACCACAGTGCTCCGGGCAGGAAAAATATTGCTTTCTAGCGGCCGCATTTTGGCTGAGGTGAACTACTCTGAGAGAACTTGCTTACCCGTTCACACATCCGTTATTTTTCCCCTTGCCCGAAAAACCCCCGCTCAATTCCACACCGGCCCATAAACCAAGCTTTCCGTCAATTTCACCAATATACCTCAAAATCCCCTCGAACCCTAATGATTCAATACGAACATTATCCCCAACCTCGAATGACCTGCTCGGGCTTCTCCCAAAGATGTCAGAGTGTCGACTAGGAGGTCGACTAGGAGGTCGGATAGATGTTGGGGTCTTTGCTCGTTCGTAGTAAGGCCTGCTATAGCCGTTCGAGTAGTTGGACGCGACAGATGAAGGTCGATCCAGATTGGAACGACTTTCAGAGAGAGAATGCCCGAAGTTGACTGAGGTGATACTGATGTGGGTGAATGTCCGGTTGAGAGGTGAGAACGATGCTGAGCAGGGGTCATTGGCCCTGATGGCATCTGCAAACGCGCGGGACATGTATTCAGCATCAGAGCCTGCTGTTTGGTTGACGTTTGATGTTGAACGAGATCTTGCAGGTGTATTTGATTTCCCAGGTGCAGGAATACCGGAAGGCCGACCTTTTCCAGGTGTTGCCATGAGTGAAATTCCAACTTGGATATATGTTGGCGAAGGAAAGTTGCAAAGACACTCAAGTAATCCAGGGATATGGCGCGGGAATTCTACGTTTGGTAAGACATCCATACTTAAATTAAAACCCACTTTAACAAAACGATAATAATTACATGACCAGTAATAAAAAAAAACAAAAACCCGTTCACGACTTTCCAGTCAGAGCTTTTCCCCAGCCAAGTATGCTGGTGCTGGCTCTGGATAACAATTTACGGGCTCTTTCCCCACGTGCGGATTCACGCTTACTCTTTCGTTCAGGGGTTATGTCAATGAACGACCTTGGTACTTTAGTTTGGTCTTGGGAGGTTGGCACGCGCACAGCGGGTTGCCTGCACATGGAGCGATGGGAGAACGGGGGGGCGAGTCGGTGATCCATGCGGGGATTCTCGAGGGTGTGATCCAGTGCAGACGCCGGAAGATTCTGTAAAATCAGTGGGGTAGATAGCCGTTGCCCTTTGTCTTTGGCCGGTGGGATGTGTTGTCCCGCGTTTGAGACCGACAGCGGATCGCACATTTTCATGAACTGGGGACCTTGATTATGGGTTATGGACCAACGTCTCTGTCGGGGTGCATAACTCTTCAATTTCTCCATGCTGTGCTGAAGGCGTTCTAGGGGGTCTTCAGCCTTGTGCTCAAATTTCATTGATTTGGTTTTCAAAATGGACTGGCGGGCTATGAGAGGCGCGTCACTCCGCTTGAGGGGCTGCCTCATGCTGGCCACCTTCCGGATTGTATATGGACATCTTGGCGGAGTGCTTGAACCAATAGTTTTCTGGAGTGAGATGTCCTCCCTGGTGGCTAAATAATTTTTTTGAGTCCTGGGAGGTGCCAATGGTGTGCCTCCCAGCGGGTGTTTTCGAACTACTCCCTCCGATTGTGACTGAGTGAGATTCGCGCCATGTAGTTTTGGCGGGATCGGATTGCGGGTCTGGTAGGTATCTTGTGCGTCTAGGCCCACTAATGGACAGAATACTCGTTCTCCCTGGGAACTCTTAGTACAGTGGCTCTTCAAGAGTTCACGAACAGCAGCTGTCTCCTCCAGCGTGAACTGGGGAGAACTTTGCATTCTCCGTAGCGCCGCACCAATCGGGGGGGTTTGGGAAAATCGTAATCCGTATCTTCAGAAGAGGAGTCTGATTCGGTTCCTTCGACATCCGCGAGCAGGGTGGAGAAAATACTGGGAACGCTGGAACTTAGGCTGTGATCTGGTTTCAGTGGCTGGGGAAGCGGTGGTGCTGGGATGCAGGAATCATTTAAGCCAAAATCGGTGCAATACCGACGCGTTTTCCTGGGGTTGACAGGGGGGTGGCGTAGAGACATTATGAACCCACGGTCATCAGCGATTTTTGACCCGTGAGCACATGCTATAGATTCAGTGCTTTGATGATCAGTTGGCGCTCCAGTCATCGGTCCGTTACGGGGTGGTCGGCAGATCAACGAAGGGCTGCCCAAGTGTTTTTATTAGTGACATGCGTGGAAGCAGCAGACGCATATACCTGGAGGAGGACAAGGTACTTGACGACAGTAACTCACTACTTGCTCGTCCCTCGTTGTCCGGTTCGTAGTCGCTATACGAGTGGAGTGGATCCACCACGCCAAGGCGCCGAGTTATTCTGCACATTTGGGTCTCTAAAGGCAGAATGTGCTGGGTAGACATACTGCTTGATGGCGGCGGTAGTCTCAGCGTAGATTTAGGGGGAACCTCAAACTGTGCTCCAGACGCTCTCAAGCGGGCCCTTATCGCAGTGGGTATTAAATGCAAAACTAGACTACCAGAGTCTATGGGAGACCTAGAATATAAATACTGGAGGGCGGAGGGATGAATATGATCCAACTGGAAGGTGCGAGAGAGTGGAGCGTTACAATCCCTTACCATGGAAGAGGGCAAACCAAACAAGCGATAACACTTTCGTTGAAGAGGCCAACGGCATACTTTTATAAGATCATACATGCAAGGAATTATGGAAAATGCCAAACCCTGCTCAATACGCCTTCTTTCCAGCCGCAAGCTGTAGGTGGGCACTGTGTTCATCGTATGGAAGTCTGGAGACAGGAATCTCGCGCCATAGGTCTGGTGTGAGGAAGGAGTATGTTTTTGTGATCTATAGTTCAGAATGAGCGTTTGACACAACCAGAAGAGGTGGATGGGCGTACAGCTGCAAAAGTGGCTTTCAAGAAATTACCCATGGTAGCAGTGGAGCCCTTCGACTGGGTATAAACGTCCTCAACACCGGCAAGTTGCATCAGCCGTTTCGATGCTGGGGCAGCGACAATACCAGTTCCTCGCGGTGCAGGGATAAGACGGCACATGACAGAGCCAACCTTTCCGCTGACCTTTGACGGGACGGTGTGGGGTTCACCAAGAGCGGCACCCCAGTAGCCTCTCCGCACAGGAATCACTGAGAGTTTGGCAAGGATGATAGCGCCCCGGATAGCAGTAGCAACCTCTTTGGCGCACTTAACGCCCAGTCCGACATGTCCATCAAAGTCACCGATGGCAACAAAGGCTTTAAATCGTGTGCGCTGGCCAGCGCGAGTCTGCTTTTGGACGGGCATGATTTTCATGACTTCATCCTTGAGTTTAGGCAAGAAGAAGTCGATGATCTGATATTCCTTGACGGGAAGCGAAAAGAGGTAGATTTCCTCCATGGATTTGATCTTTCCGTCCTTCACGAGACGGCCGAGCTTGGTAACGGGAACCCTAAAGATATGTTATTTTGGCTGCAGCCGTCGATTAACAAGCGCGCGCACCATTCCTTTTCTTCATCCTTGCGACCACCGCGGCGGGGGCCCCTTCGGCCTCTTCCTCTGTCGCCACGCCCACGTCCGAATCCACCACGACCTCTTGCAGCGTCAGCCATTTGTGATATGTGGGAGGCAGGGACTATGAGACGCATGTCAATACAAGCTAAGGCAAGTCCACCCAAAGGCATCCCCATCCATCCAGCGATTCCAGCCTCATGTCATTCTGGCCAAGGTCGAGGGTATGGAAGTGGGTGTAGATCCCCATGTTTGGTGACGAAACTAATAGAAATGCTACTCACAGTCTTGAGCTCGCTGTTGTTCCCGGTGTTGGGCTTGATTGTAGGAATCTCTGTGGCCACCACCGGCCTCACAGCCGGCCGGTCGGGGTGCTTTGTCAGCGACATGCCTTCATGTTCCAGCCGCGCCGAAGCCGATTACCCCTTGATTCATCACCACCATCTTCCAAGTGATTCTCAGTCAGCACCCATTCTCCCACCCACTAACTTTGTTCGGCTCACTAATTCATGTTATCGAATTAGGATTTCTCCTTAACTGAAACCCATACACAGTATCAAGTTGGCAGCTTATGTCGTTGTCTACCATGTCAAATCATTTGAATCAAAAATCTAGTCTTTGCCCCACGTAAGGCCACTCTTTAATCCGCCTTCGTCCGCTCATGCTTCCGCCCACAGCAACGGTCGTCAAACCGTTGGAGATGGGGCTTCTCTTACCTTTGACGCCGATCCTAGTGTGCTTGCGGTCTGCCACCTCGAGGGCAAAGACAACATGTACTATTATTCAACTACTTTCTCCGGAGGGCCCGGGGTGAGTTCACCCATGTAAAGACTTTCCTCTTGTATCTCACAGTAGACTTCTTCAGTGGCGCTTTTGACGTCCCTAGGCCTAAATGCCCTCCGGACCGAGGGTCGTCGGACTGTGTGACAGGCAGCCCGGCGTCAAATTTCTCTCCCAATGATTCACCCCCCTCTTCTCCAGAATCTAGTTATCGCTCAACTTCTCTCATCTATCCTCATTCTCCTATAACCACTATTGGCTATTCACATTTTAGCCGTGCCAGCCCCCGTGATATTCCCCGCAGAACCCGCTCAGATGCCTCTACACCCCCTCTCACTCCAGATGATGGTAGTGAATATGAACCCATCAGCGGAAGCTCTTCCAACCAAGGCACAAAGCCAGATGCACTCGATTTCCTCATGACGGTATTCCCTCGCCAAGGTCTCAAGGCCCTTCCATATGCTAAAAGTGTTGCTATTACGGCGCCTGCCATTGGTGCTGCATTTGATGGGGTGGTCATTGAACTGCCTGGAGCAACTAAGACGTTGTACGTCGATTCCAAAAGCGCACAATCCGTGAATTTGCGCGAAAGGTTGATACTTTTAATTTATCTTACACGGATGCTGACATAGATTCTACAGCATCGTTGCTCTCTTGGATCTCGCTGACGAAAGCCTTGGCTGTGGGGCCCTAGTCATCGTTTTGGAAAGGTCCTCTCCAAACCTGGGTCAATTACTTCACTCGCTCATGTATGTCGGGGGTGCGGTCATAACCAAACCTGCCTTCGAAGTGGACCCCGCGTTTGTCTTGGTTGGTTTGGAGATCTAACGGCTCTTGAGCACTTGTTTCTTCAAGCCATGTAACTATTTGATCTTGTCCCATGTGAAATATCATATATAACCTCTGACACAATACCCTGATTCAACGATCCTGACATCAAGACCTGGGTTCCAAAACCAGCAGAATATATTCCTACATGATAGTACACCCCTCATCCTTTCTCTCCAAACGCCGCGCTATCTCATCGGAGCCAACACCCTGCCCACCATTGGAATTTATACTTACAATAAGTACCCCAGCGTTTTGAGGATCAAGTTCGGCGAATAGTCGATGCCTGGTGTACCAAAGATGAGTTTCTAGTAAGAGATGCAATGGGTATGTACTTTTGAATTAGGTCCTCAATGGCAGGTTTGATTTTGGCGACACCACCTTGGGAATGGAGGCCTTTCCCTGTGGCAGTATAAGCGCGAAGTGACAGCGCTATTGAAACCACGTACCAACAATGAGATGGAGTTCTGTGTCCCCACGTCGCTTGGCTTCTTGGATGGCGTTGTCGGTACGCAGGATAGCTTCCTTCACATACAACCCATGGAGATCAATTTCTCCGGGACCGCTATCCTGCCCAGTGTTAGGGAAATGTAATATATACTGGTGGAGCGGGCACGCACTTTGTTGTTTTCTAAGGACCAAGAAGTTCCGAACACTTTAGAGATTAGGCGGGATGCCACATGAAGTCGTACCAAGGAAAATCCAGTCGCTGGCCTGCTTGTGCAGATTTTCCATTCTTTTCTGATGCTCCTTTCCCTCATTGGAGAGCTGTTTGGCGGCAGCCCCATCGCCACGCGAATAGGCTTGATGGCTTTGCTCAAAGCACTTGGCCATTTGATCACCTTCTGCATTAGCGCGGGCTCGGAGAGAGACATAGTGTTCGCTCTGCTGGTTGATTTGATTCAAGTCCTGAGGTGTTGCATGAGGTAAGATGAATACAAAGGTATAATAAAGCGAACTCCATGTTTCACTGGCCGATGGGGGGGTTTAACTACCGGCGGTTGCGCATGTGGTTGGCTGGGTGGTGGGTAGCCTTGTTGCTGGTGCGATTGGTGGTCGTTGCTTGGCTTTGAGTCACCGCAAAAGAAATTGAAAAGGGACTTTAGGATGTTTAGCCACATTCTGAAGTGATAATCTCTGTCCTGGTGGTTAATGTTAAACTTTACAACAGCCTCGAGGCCCCTGCGAGGTCTTGGCTGTCCATCTCGACAGTTCGGCCTCTCGGATAGGAACACTGAGGGTTGGATTGAGTGGCGTTAGGCCTTGGAACAAACAAGGCCACACATGAATAGTTCCATTTGAGTCCACAGGTCGTCATATCGCCGCTCTCTCTTTCTCCCACCCTCATGCTGCCATATCTGCCGTTCACACTCCTTTTATTCTCTTGGGTATCCCCTCTTAATGCCGGAAGCGCCAACAAGGGCGACCCGTGCTCTCAAGCCAACAGCCGGCTTCAAGTTGGCACATATCAATTCTTTGACGACTGCAATTCACAGACCTATTGTGCTGCAAACTCGACCTGTGTAGCGAAAGGGTGCAGGCGAGACGATTTCCCTTTTGGGTACCCTCAGGATGCACAAAACCTCCCTGACAAGTGCCCACGAGGGCAGTTCTGCCCTGACGAGGAGGATGCGTGTCAGCAAGTGCTATCAGTTGGGAGTGGTTGTCAGCTCAATCGCGACGGTCAGTCTTTGTGTCAGGGCTGTCTTCATGGACATATACTCACAGTATCAAAGACCAATGTGAAGAACCGCCCAATTCCAAGGAGCTTGCCGATGATTCCGGCCGAGGACTCAATTTCAATGGAGCGGTTTGCCTAAACTCAATATGCATGTAGGCCATTTCATTTGGTTTGTAAATGTGATACTATAACATTGTTGCACAGGTGGGCAAACGTGACGTTGAATGATCAATGTCAAGTAGAAAATACCCCGTATATAGCGTATGGGTCTACTGGGGAATTTATCGACATCGTGTCTCGGTAAGACCGGTCCTTACTCCTCAGTTATGGCAATCAATATGTTGCAGTGGAAATTGCCGCCTTGGATTATACTGTGACTCCCAGCAAAAAGTCTGCTTGCAAGAAAAGCTTGTTGGGGCGGGATGCAACGCAGACAAAGAGTGCGTCAAGGAATATCAAATAAATTTCCTCGTCGTGACCTCCAGGAAACTAGATGCGCTTCATGGAATTGCCTTAGCTCTGGCGTTTGTGGTCTTGGTGCTGCAACCCCGCGGCATTTCGGGATTTGGGTCTACATTGTCGTAGCGGTCGGCATCTTGGGAGGTATGACTAAGGTATCATCTCACTACCAGCGTCTCAGACCTCCTATTAGGAATGTTTGGTACATTGGTTGGCCTTTTCTTTGTGCACCGAAAGCAGAGGGACCAAGAGCGTGAAAGGCGCATGCAATACTGGCGGGAACAGGCGAGCCTACCAATAGCTTTAGTACGCGGGGAGGATCTGGCTAACACTTTTGCAGAATGCATTCCATCAAAATCTCCTCCATATGCGAGAGACTGCTCGGGCATCGATTCTTTCGCTCCCGGGAAATGGAAATAGCGTACGCAGTACGTTGTACAGTCGCGAGGGGGCTTTTTCTGATGATGCTCCAATTCTCCAAAATCCGGCGCCCAAAGCTTCGGGATTGAGACACTATCTAGCTGACGACAATAGTTCCGACGAAGGGGTGATGATGCAGCCCGATCGGAAGGACGAAGGACGGTTTTAGTTACAACTACTCGAGACAGAACATATATATTATGATATTTTCCAAAGGATTTAATATGAAAGTTGGCGGTTGCTAGTGTGTTGATGTACAAATGAATACAAATGACGAAATTGGGACCAGATGCCCGAATAAACGTGAGCTTAATTTTCTTCAACCACTGTCACGGCGGCCAGATGGCGCCCCCAGGATCTTCCCCAACATCGCTCTCGACGTCCCCAGCACCTGAAGGCGGCCAGCTCATCGAACGGCCGTCGTTTATCTCAGCGGATGAGGATTACGACGCGGCCGACACCCCATTTCAGAATGAAGCACACTCTTTGGTCCGCAAGGGAAAGGCCCGACAAATCGACCACGATATCACCGACACTGTGAGTGAGGAAACCTCGCACCTCCAGGAGGTGGGCAGCAGTGTAGCATATCCACCAACCAGCGATGGTGAGGCGGAGACACGGCGGGTGGAAGAGGTATGAATTTCTTCCACTCATCCAAGGCAGTTTACCAAAACTTTGTGGCTGCCAGACTTTGAAACGTTGGGAGCTCGCCGAGCGCCAAAAGCGAAAGGCTGCTCGAGAGTCCATATCCAGCACCACACCCACAAGTAATGTGTCTCAGCGCGCCAGCTTGTTGTGGCCAAACAGAAAGTCCAGACATCCCCGGACAACGGGTTGGGGGTCACACCATTTTACAATCCCAAGAAACATCAGACCTCCCATTGCGAGACATAGCCGCAAGTCCAACGCCGAGTGCCACTTCCAGCCCTACATTTTCATCAACTCATGATTTCGACAATACAAATCCCAACGACCCTTTTGCAAATCCTCAAAAACCCATATCACCATTTGCCGACCCAGAGCAAGCACCTGGCGTGCATTCGTCTTCAAGGTCTTCAACACGTCCCACGCTAGTGGCAACCACGTCATCTTCCCTACGCCCCCCACACCCAAACCATTAGGTCTTCCTCCACCTCGAACGCCTCCCCCTCCCATAGACTCCCCTCCACAACGCACGCCTTCACCCAGTTCGCATGTTTCTATATCCGCCGCAGAACTAAATGCCAAACCCACAAGGTGGTGGCACGAATGGCTGTGTGGTTGCGGTGAGGGTTCGGATCGTGGAGGTGACTACCAGGTCAGTACCTCTCTCCATTTTCTTTTCCAGACGGCCGCAAATCGTGTTTCCAAAACAGGCCGGACGCACAAACCCATTCGAGTAACATCCTGGCCATGTCACCTGAATCTATACATACGCCCAGATCAATACTATGACCTCACTCAGACTGATCGTACTAGGGAAACCCAAAGGGACGCCTGGTGAAATTGTTACTATGTAGAATATTTGCTAATTTGACTGAACGAGCATTGGTGTATGTGTATTGTAGGGTGCCTTTCTGGGGCCTACCGCCAATGTTATTGGGGTGCGGAGAAGTGAACACCTTTCATATCCACTGGTGGTCCGTCTTTAGAAGATACGCCTTCAATTACATCCTGCAATATAACATTGACAATTGAGCATGTGTTAAGTCTGTTGGCAAAGCTCTCAACTGTGTTCTCGACAAATTCCCTTGCAATCTGGCTTGGGGGAATAGTATCCCTCCTAGTTTGTTGGGAAGAAACCTGATCTGATGCTGCTCCGCTTTCGATGTCATGGGGAACTGGTAACATAGATATAACTGGCAACATAGGTATCGGGCTTGTCCAATGTTTCCAGTCAGGTTCTGGGCGTTGACTGGAGATTAAAGTGGCAGCGGGTGACAACGTTCGTGAATGAACCGTCTTCCCCAAGGAAAAGAACGGGATGGATAATCCATCTACAATTAAGGGAATTGAAGGAGTGTGAGCCACAAGACAGAAAATCTCACGAATGATGATAGATCCCAACACAACAAACGACACAATTGGTTGCAGAGTCAAAGCTAAAAGGTCTGCCTGGCTCTCGGGTGGATTGTGGGGCACTGGCAATTTGTGCAAAGCCAAGGTGGAAATATAGACTGCGCCAACGCCCATCTGACCAAATTTCAGTAAAAGAGGGTGACACAAAATATTTGTCTCACAGGGCCTAGGGAGAATATAAGTTATACTTTATTGGTATGGACAAAACATACTTGCCGAAATGCCCAGAGAACAAAGCCTCCCGCCAAGTCTTGATTTCTGGGATCCACTTGTAAAGTACCAGCACAGACGGAATTCGACGAAGAACCAGGATGCCCAAAAAGAGTACCATCAATCGTCCAGGCGTGATGCCCAACTCCGGTGTGTTGAACGATTGAAACGGCAACCAGGCCCCAATATATATGAAGCACGCGCAGTTGAGGATGAAGTCAATAACCGATGAAAAGACTTCGTCCTCGGTTCTGGCATGGAAGTCGCCGTCCCATGAGATGGCCAAACCTAAAAAATAGGTTTACATCTAAGAACTCCTGCTGGGATGCAGACTGACCCGCCGCAAAGGCTCCTAATAATTCATCGCTACCGAGTGTGCTGATCACACCGGCTGTAAAAGTAGCAAGAGCGAGATATTGGGCAACATAGGATTCCCGGTTGAGGAAGCCATGCTTCTCGGATATCTTCATTATACATGAAAATACGAATCCTAAAGAGCATAAGTATGCCGGACGGAGAATATCGGAAATGCGTACCAAGGATAGCGCCAATCACAACGCCCATGATGACCTGATCTAATGGAAAAATGCCATGAATATTTCGAAATTCTTGATTGGTCAACGCAGTACGGACAAATCCAACCAACAAGGACCCAGTGCCCCATAGCAATTTTTGGTGAGGAGTCCACAACAAGGAAGATGATAATTGTCAAGAATGGGTAGGCAAGGCCATCATTAACCGCTGACTCGGCAGATAGGATATTTCGCATATCAAGAGGGACATGGTCTATAGCAAACTTGCCCCCTTATATGTATTAGCTGGCTAGGGCGCAAAAGGAGTCCAGAATCAACTTACCAACAATAGCTGCACAGATGATAGGATCTGTCGGGGTCAAGCAAGCAGAAATTCCGAGGCAAGATATGTAACTAAGTCCAGGAAACAAGGCACGCAAAACGCCTTGGTGCCATATTGAGAAGAAATGTATAGTCAGGATATTTCGTGACTGACCCGCCACAATAACCCAGCCGGTAGCCATGGTAGGGACGACCATGATAGCAAGGCCCTTGGCGTGCTGCCACATGTATGATCGAGGAAGCTCAACACCTATTATAAATAGACCCGTTGCAAGCACTATACGCATAACCTCGAGTGTGATGGCGTTCGACTCTGTTATCCAGGATCGTGGATCAAAAATGCCCGCACATTGAGGGCCAATGATGATCCCAAAGGCAGTTCCAAGCACAACCTCGTTTATAAAAAGCTGAAGCAAAAAAAAATTTAATCAGAGCTCTGCACTGTGACTAGCGGAATCCGCTCGTTCCGAAGCCACTGACCTTTTCCTTCAAAAGAAGCGAGCACATGGAAAACTAGGGTATTCACGAGTACCAGTGTTAGTGGGGGGAGATTACTAGTAAGCACCTCATCTCCCCAGAGAGAGCCAGGACGCACGAACACCACGAAACCACCTAGACATATGTATGCCAATCCAGGTGCGGATACCTACGAAATGAATTGGGTTTTTTTAAAATAATTTACCAGTACGAACCTCCAAGAGTTCGATGGACATTGTTGTGAGAGAGTGATGAATATGAGCGATATGTTGGGGGGTAGCTCGGGTAAGGTGAGTATTTACATATATAGTGTTGTGGCGTAGTTGGACCCTTGGGCCTTGGCATTTACCGAATTTTCGTGTATTTTCGTAATATCATTAGCACGTTGTGAGTACCAGACATTCCACAAAAAGCACAAGTGAGGTGTATAGGAAAGGCCCGGGAAGGAGAATGAGGTGACGGATAGGGAGGATGACGAACTGGCTGCCAGTGCCGACCCAGTGCATGCAGTAATGCCATGGCCGAGGAGGAGCCAGATGTCCATACCTGGGTCTACGCTACCCACCCACCTTGAATCTGTGGGCAGACACAAACGATGATTCGTCTTCCAGGCCCAGGTTACAATCGGCTCGTAGCTATCATATTACACTAGTACTGCCTCCTCCGCCGACCTTGCTTGAGCCTTCAAGTTGGCATCAAGCTCAAGCTTCAGGTGCTACGCGTGTTATATGAATATTGGATCGATCGGTTTCGTGAAGAAATCCGAGGGGGCGAAGGGAGGCAGATGCGCGCAGGATGTTACATGCCAAACCTACCAGCTGCAGGTGACCAGCCTGAGGGGGTTACGTTGACCGGTGACCGGCGCTTTGAACTCCAACTTGACACCATCTGAGTCGTCGATTCATATTTCGCAATGGCACTAGGTAGTGCTAGGCAGAGGACCCGGGACGAAAACACAACATCTTCGCGTTCACATGGGTGTCTTCCTCCTCGTATGGTACCCACACATCCGTGACCCCACTCGGTAGTAGGGCGCCTTGGTGCCTACCCTAGAACATCACCCAACTGGACCCTACCTACAGACAGTATATAGACACGCCGTGTGAATACTGTGCATGATTGCATCCGCTGTTTAGCGCGTCTCGGCGGATCAGCCATCTTCCCTTTGCACTCTCACTTCACTACATGTAATGAATGGCTTGCAACTAATCGCTAAGATCAATCATGTTCTCCAGCATTTGCCAAGCAGCTATTTTCATTATTTAGACGCGCAACAGACTAATGCAGGGGAGGCCAGACCTTCACAAAATCATATATTAGTTAATGCATGTATATTTAAAAACAGTCTAACCGTGCAAGAACAAGCGTTTTCGTCGAGCGTCGTGCACAACAGAAGTAATCCCAGATGCGAGGGAGCCATCATCTTCAAAAACCTGAATAGGGTGAAGAAGGCATCATGAATGCTGAACAGAAAAAGCCCATGGGAGATTATATACCTTGTCAACCCGGTATTTTTCACCATAAAACGAGGCTGGTCCAGTGTTGATAGAGATTCGGAGGGCGGACGAAGGTGAAGGAATGGACGGGTTATTGAAGTGCTTGAATAACAAGGTCATGGCCTTGGATAGTCCTGGGGTATATGAATTATGAAGCCTCGAATGCTAGAAAGTTTGATTTACCGGCAGCCCAAACGGCTCCGTCGGCATCAACCATCACATTATCGAACCCACGGTCTGCGCAAATATTGGCAAGGATGAGGTATGTCAAGCCATTGTCTGGAAATATACTCGCCAGCTTTTACAGTATCTGTGATTACGAGAGTGTCGTCCTCCTGGCGTTCAAGTATGCTGATGCCACCAAACACGCAGTTGGCAACATAAAACGTATCGTTTTGTGCCCTGGCGATTCCGTTATTTGCGTGCATCCCAGTGACGGCATATTTGCAACCGTGACCAAGCTTGCAATATCCAACAGATGTAGATGCCCAACCGAAGAGATCAAGCTGGCGGACCTATAGAATTCTCGGATAATCAAGGTGATCAACAAGCATGTGGAAGCTTACCAGGCCAGTTTTACTACCATGATCATTCGTGAAGTAGAAACTGGATCCGTCTCCAAAGCCGACAATATCATTTGGGGTGTTAATCACAGGATCTTCAATGGTCTGAATATGTTCCAAAACATGACTTCCAACCATCGTTTTGAAAATCTCAATCGCGGAATCAGCCCCAAGAATCGTGTTGTCAACTTGAAGCGGCTTTCGATGATTCACAAGGTAGACCCAAAGTTCTTCGGGGTTGGAAATGGAAGGTACTACATCCATGCCATGGAGCGAGAGCCCACGGGAACTAGTGAAATTGTGAAGCTGAAGACGCGTGACACGCGAGGTTTGAGGATCATAGGTAGCAACATAATCGTCAAATGAGGCCCCAGCTGGATTTAGCTTTCCAACTGCAGGGGTCCAGTGGACCCGGCTGGACGGGGTAGAACACGCGAGATAGATAATACCAGATGGCTCATGGAGGACGAGTTCTAAATGAAGGGCAGGTTAGAGGGGACGAGCCTGGAGATCACAGCACATACTTTCGCAAGCTTGGAGTTCGGGAACTGATGTGCAGTGTTCATTCCCCAGCGCTTCGATGATACGACCTTTTCCGAAACGAATCAAAAGGGGGTTGAGGTAGAGCTGGTAGAAGCCTGCAAGAAGGGCGACGAGGAGTGCGAGGATGGTCCAGGTTTTTTGACCCATAAGTCAGGCCTCAGGTGTGTTGTTGGGAAATTTGGTTGAATTGAAAGTGGTTACCGCCTATTCTTTCCCATACCATAACGAAAGACGGTGGCCCCACTGCACCTTCCGTACTCTATAGGAGCATCTGTATAAATTTCTGTATCACTCGGGCCAGCTGCCGGATACCAAGTATAGACTGATGGGCAATTGGGGTTTTATCTCTTCAGTTAGCACATGTCCGGGTTCCGGCTCGCCCTTTGACCACGTCCTTATCCCCAGCTTGAATCGAATCATTGACAATGGGCTCAACAATTTCTACTGCGAGGCAGGCCGTGACTACCGCTCCCACAGATGACGAGAAACGCAGCATCCAGGTCTTGTCATCAGATATATCTTCTTTAAGCCTCTCCAATGGCATCCCAATGTCTGTTGGTGGTTCTATCGCCTTGGACAGCATATCTTCCTGGGAGAGCTCCGCTGCCTCGGACCCGAAGACGAATCTCGCCCGCACTGTACTCTCCCATACCAATATTCGTTCAGCACTTACCTCCCGGTCAGCTGCAATAGCTGATAGGCATGTTTTCAACAACGTCGTTGATTTCAAGACGGGCCCCATCACAAACCAGAAGAGCAGTGGTAGGTGTTGGATTTTCGCCACTACCAATGTTCTGCGGTACAACATCATGAAGAAACTTAGTTTGAGCGAATTCGAGCTCTCCCAGGTATGTGAAAATCAAGGTGGCAAGAAGCAATTCCCATTGCCTTTCCTAGTCCTATCTCTTCTTCTGGGACAAACTCAACAAATCGAATTACTTCCTTGAACTTGCGATCCAGAATGCACATCTTCCAATTGACGACCGCCTGGTGAATCATCTTTCTGGCGATTTAATCAGCGATGGGGGCCAATGGGACATGTCCGTCAATCTCCTCGAAGGGTATGGGATGGTCCCACAGGCCGTATTTCCTGAATCCGTCCACTCTTCCCTCACTTCGCCATTGAATGCTCTCCTCAAGACAAAGCTGAGGGAACATTCACTCATCCTTCGTCGCCTCTCCTCCTCGTTGTACGAGGCTGGCATTCCTGCAGAGACCAAACTTCGCTCCCTTCGCGCAAAGAAGGAGAATTGATGAAAGAAATATACATCATCATTACTGCGA